>PVHX01009265.1:58871-77755 GCA_004024805.1 Geosciurus inauris | reverse complement strand
TGTAATCCCAGCACTTAGGGAGGCTGAGACAGGAGAATCGCGAGTTCAAAGCCAGCCTCAGCAATGGCGAGGCACTAAGCAACTCAGTGAGACCCTGTCTCTACATAAAACACAAAATAGGGCTGGGGATGTGGCTCAGGGGTCGAGTGCCCCTGAGTTCAATCCCTGGTACCAAAAAAAAAAAAAAAAAAAAAAAAAAGAAAGAAAAGGGCAGTTGGGAACATTGGGAATAGAGTCTGTCAGCAGCGATGGTTCAAATTCAAGGTTCAGGTGGCCACTCATGCTCCACAGGGGCAGAGTTACTCCCGCCATCACCACTGCTTATTTTCCCTGCTTAGGACTCTTCAAAGGAAAGGGAGACTTGTTCACATGGAATCTTTCCATTGTCCTTCCCTGTTCTCTAGGCCTAGAATTTTTTTAAAATATTTATTTTTTAGTTGTAGGTGGACAGAATATCTTTATTTTACTTTTATGTGGTGCTGAGGATCGAACCCAGTGCCTCATGCGTGTTAGGTGAGCACACTACCACTGAGCCATAACCCCAGCCCCCTTCCCTCCCTCCCTCCCTCCCTTCCTTCCTTCCTCCCTTCCTCCCTTCCTCCCTTCCTTCCTTCCTCTCGCTCTCGCTCTCGCTCTTTCTTTTTGGTACCGGGGATTGAACTCAGGGGCACGCCACCACTAAGCCACATCCTCAGCCCTATTTTGTGTTTTATGTAGAGACAGGGTCTCACTGAGTTGCTGAGCGCCTCGCCTTTGCTGAGGCTGGCTTTGAACTGTCTCAGCCTCCCAAAGTGCTGGGATTACAGGTGTGCGCCACCGCGCCCGGCCCTGTGGGGCTCTTTTAAAAGACAAAACCTGGGCTGGGGATATAACTCAGCTGGCAGAGTGCTTGCCTTGCATGCACAAGGCCCTGACTTCTAAACCCCAGCAACCGCTGCCTCCCGCGCCCCCCAGAAAGACATTATCTTCTATTCTCCGCCACAAATAGGGTCAGTCTACATGGAGAGTATCCTGCCTTTGGTGTGCCGTGCTGCACCTGGATTGGTGCTGAGAGAAACTGAACAGGGAATCGACATTGAGATGTGTGGGGCAAGGTAAAAACTAGAGGGCCTACGGACAAGCAAGACTGGTAGAGTACTTTTTTCCTAAAGATGTTGATGGACCTTTATTTTGTTCATTTACCTATATGCGGTTCTGAGAATCGAACCCAGCGCCTCACACTTGCTGGGTAAGCGCTCACCGCTGAGCCCCAGCTCCAGTCCCGAGGGAGAATACCTTTGCAATCCAAGTCCACAAGGAAAACGGAGGGTCTGGGCAAGCGCCTGGAAACAGTTCCAGAATCCAGCAACATTCAGGCGGGGGACCTGCAATTCTTGGCGGAGAGGTCGGAACTGATATGGGCTCTTCACACCACATTCACGCACAAAGAACTGTAAGCGCCCGCTCAGGGCGCACAGCGGGACACGGTCCGGGCTGGGATCGGAACCCGGCACCCTCGGCCGAGCGCCCCAGACTCTCAAGACACCCTTCGCGTTGGGTTCCCTCCTCCGCGCTCCTTCCGGTGTGCCCCTGGACCGTCGGAAGTCCCCACCTTGGCACCTCCGAGGTTTAGCCTCGGGGGCTGCGTAGCTGTGCCCTGGGACCCGGGGCCCTCGGCACCTGCGGCCCACCTGCGCTCAGGGCCCGCGGCAACCAGGTGCAGCCGCAGGCAGCGGCGCCGGGAGTCGGACCTGCGGCGCCTGCGCGCTGCGCGCCCGTGGGAACTACAGCTCCCGGAGGGCTGCGCGCGTGCGTCCGCCACGCGCGCCTCCCCGAGGGCGGGGCCGCACTTCCGGCCCCGGACTGTCACTCGGCCGCCGCTTCAGGCCGCTGCGGTGATCCGGCCGGGCCGCCGAGGCCGCGCCGGCTCCGCGCGAGCTCTGGGGCCCGAGACGGGGAGAGCGAGGGAGGCCTGGCGGAAGGCCCGCCGCGGCCGCTGCCCGTCCCCGCCTCGCTCCCCGCGGCGCGTGGGCGGCCCGGCGGCGCCGTCGGGCGGTGCCCCAGCCTCGCGCCTCAGCCCGCGCCGCAGCGCTCTGCGGCTTCCCGGGCGTGCGGCGCCCCTGGCCGAGCGCCAGGCCCGGGCGCGGGCGGGCTGCGCGGCGCACCCCGTCCGTCCCTTCGCGGCTGCAGACTCCGATGGCGGCGGCGGGGCTTGCAGACCCGACGCCGGTGAGTATGCGGACCCCTTCCGAGGCCCGAGCCCCATCGGGGGAAGGACTGACCGGACGACTTGTGCCTTGCTGTCTGGGTGGGAGCCGGTACCCTGCACGCCCGGTGGTCCAGGCAGTGAGGCGTGCCGAGTGGGATCTGGAAGAAGTTCAGCGGGAAGGTCCCACACGTGCGGAGGCTGGGCGCCGAGACACCTCGGCTCAGGGCACAGCGTCCGCCGCGTGAAATACAGGGAGAGGAGTCTGGGAACTGAGATGGCAGATAGAGGAGTTGGGACTTTATCCCAAGGGCGTGGGAGCCTTGAGATGGTTTGAAGAGAGACCGGACATCCTCCCAGGTAGGATTGTGAAAGCATCTCACCTTGTGCTGAGTGGAGAGAACAGATGTGAGAGGTGTGTCCGTATGAAGGGGGAAGGCTCCTACCACAGCCCAGGTGAGCAAATGATGGCTCCTGGACTGGATGGGGGAGTTTGCGGGGAAAGGATTCAATTATGTGTAGAATTGCGTTTGCATCAAGTGTGCGGGGTGTTAGCAAGTGTGAGTGAGCACAATTGAAAGCTTTTCAGCCTGAGTGCTTGGAAGACACTCAGATGATAATTTGAAGGGTAAACAGGTTTCTTTCACAGGAAAGATCAGGAGTTTGCCATGTCTCAGAGTGAAGTTGACATTGCAGGTGTACTGAGCCAAAGCAGGGTTTGGGAATTGGACTGGGGAGGTGGGATCGCACAGACTCAGCAGGGGATGGGCAGTTTCTGTTAGGACTCTAGAGGGAGGAAAATGGGAGTAACTGGAGTGATCAGGGCAAGAGTTTGGCAGGTGGGGGGGCTGGGATTGTGGCTCAGCGGTAGAGCGCTTGCCTGGCATGCCCTGGGTTCGATCCTCAGCACCACATACAGAGCAATAAAATAAAGACATTGTGTCCATCTACAAAAACAATTAAAAAAAAAAAGTCAATGGAGTATCCTTTAAAAAAAAAAAAAAAGAGTTTGGCAGGTGGATGAGGGAGGGGAGGGTGGAAGAAGAGCGAAAAAGAAATAGAGGGGACTCTGCTGGTGGGCAGTAGGGTATTGACTTCCTGTGTGTCCACCAGGCCCTTTGGGCAACTGATTTCAAGGACCAGCCTTGAAATGTCAGAGCACAGCAGGGGAGGATCCTAGAGTGGGCACACCCTGGCAGATCCACAACTGGGACTTACATAGTTGCTTGTTGCAGGCACAGAAAGGGCACATTTGGGGAGAAACATGAGTGGTCTTGCTGGTTGAGTGGTTGCCAGCCAAGAACCCTGAGAATTGCTCTCACTTGCTTGTGTGGAGTAGCTAGTGGAAAGGCTGAGAGAGCTTCTGTGGCCTGAACAGGGAAGGTGAGGGAAGGGGACCCAGATAGGTGCAGGAAGTGCCACCTAAAGATAGCTCTGGAGTAGAACCCCAGGAAGATAATGAGTGTTCAGAAAGCGCCAAGGGGGGTGACCGTTGGGACAGGGATCTGGTTCCTGGGTCACAGCTATACCTTAGACTGCTTGCTGTTGTAGGGCCTGATTGCCTTTGAGGACATAGCTGTGTATTTCTCCCGGGAGGAGTGGATGCTCCTGGACACAGCCCAGAGGGCCCTGTACCGCCACGTGATGCTGGGGAACTTCGCACTTGTGGCCTCACTCGGTAAAGCCCTGGGTCTTCATGGGAAGCCAAGTTGGTACCTGGCTGGGTCAGCAGGACTATCCTCTCACCTTCCTGCCCACCCAAGAGCAGTACCTTCTGGCTAGAGGCCACATGAGGTAGGATCAGGCCCTGGAGATGTGCAGGCTGATTGCTCCATCTTATCCTGTGGCCCTATATGACTGAGTCTCCTGTGCCTGGGCTCAGTCCCCTTCCTGTGGTGCCCCAACCCATATGCTGCTTGCAGGGATCCTTGAGCTGTCCTAGTAAGCCCCTGCACCCTTGTGACCCCAGGTTTTCCTGGTTGCACAGATGATACCATCTATTTCCATGAAGCCCTGACTCCTGCCATCTTCTGGGGGATGGGCTGTCCTCAGCTGAGGTGGCCTCTCACTTGAACCATCTCCTTCACAGGACTCTCTTCCTCCCGACCTCATGTGGTCGTCCAGCTGGAGCGTGGTGAGGAGCCCTGGGTCCCCAGTGGGACAGATGCAACCCTGGGCAGGAATGCCCACAGAAGGCCCAGCCTTGGTGAGTTGGGGCTCAAGGTGGGGGTGCACTTGGGACCAACTTGTGGCCAAGCCTCTGTCTCCCCTTCTGTAGACGTACTGTCCTCTCTTGCCTCCCACCTGCTCTCTTCTCTTGTTTCATCATCCTCTCCTGGAGGCTGTGGCCTGGGTCTAAAAGCACAGGATCTGATTTCACACAGGAAGTCACCTGACTGTGGCAAGACCTGTTCAGAGTCCCTCCTGCAGCTGGGTGCTGGGGCTTCAGATCTCCACGTCTAGCTGTCACATCCGTCGGGTATCCCTTTCTCCCTTCATTCACGTGTCCAGGTGTTGCTTGAGTGCCTGCTATGGCCAGGCCTGTTCCATGCCTGGGGGACACGGCTTTGACCAGGACGCTCCTTGTCCTGCTCTTTAGGGCTGATGCCAGGGAACAGGCAGTCAGTAAACAGTTCATGAATTGTCTGTAGCCTCAGAAACAAATCAGCAAAGAGAAAAAGCAGGCTGGAGCCGGGCACGGTGGCTCAAGCCTGTAATCCCAGCACTTAGGGAGGCTGAGGCAGGAGGATCACAAGTTCAAAGCCAGCCTCAGCAATGGCAAGGTGCTAAGCAACTCAGAGAGACCCTGTCTCTACATAAAACACAAAATAGGGCTGGGGATGTGGCTCAGTGGGCGAGTGCCCCTGAGTTCAATCCCCAGTACCAAAAAAAAAGCAGGCTGGGGAGTGAGCTGTGGGGAGGGATCTGTGGTGGGGACAGCCAGCAGAGGCTCAGGTGGTAGGCACTAGCTACTGGGTTCTCCACACCCCCACATCTGCTTGTCTGGGGCTTTCCTCTTGACCATGGGGTGCAGATACAGTGAGTGGCCACACCTGTCAGGGAAGATGCTTCCTCCACCCGCTTCCTGCAGGGCCAGTGCAGGCTTCTGCTTTTCTCCCTAGGCTTCTTCGTCCAGCCCCTGGGGTTCCCCCTGCCTTCCCAGCAGCCTGCTCTGGTCACCTCCTGGCTAGATGCCCCAGGCAGCCATCATTCCTCTGCCTTCAGGTTCCTGCTGTCTGGCAGAGGACAGAGATGTTTCTGGAGAGCCGACACTGCCAGGGGCCTTCCTGCATAGCTCCCCTGGGACACCTATTACAAGCCTGGAGGGAAAACGGGGTGCCTTCCCATCTGGGGAGAGAAAACCCACAGGTGTGTCGGTGATCTACTGGGAGAGGCTCCTGTTAGGCTCAGGCAGTGGTAAAGCCGGCATCAGCCTGCGACTAACTTCCCCACTGAGGGCTCCTGAGGGTGGCCAGTCTAGAGAGAGAGTCCTCACAGACTGCCCGGCTCCAGGGAAGTTGCCACAGGTGGCTGATCTACAGAAGCCACATGTGCAGCAAGTTCCCCCCAGAGCCTTCCCAAGCGACCCGGACCTCAGAGCCATTTCCAGTGGGAGAGAACATGGAACGGACACAAACTGGCATGAGCCTCAGAGACTCATGGGTACCCAAGAGACCCCAACCTGGAAAGAGGTGGGCGAGGCCCTCCATGCTGGCCCCGGTCTGCTCCCTGGGGAGAAGCCCTTTGAATGCAGGGCATGCAGGAAAGTGTTCGTGAAGAGCTCAGACCTCCTCAAACACCTGCGCACTCACACTGGCGAGCGGCCTTACGAGTGTGCCCAGTGCGGCAAGGCCTTCAGTCAGACGTCGCACCTGACGCAGCACCAGCGCATCCACAGCGGCGAGACGCCGTACGCGTGCCCGGCCTGTGGCAAAGCCTTTCGGCACAGCTCCTCACTGGTGCGGCATCAGCGCATCCATACAGCAGAGAAGTCCTTCCGCTGTGGCGAGTGTGGCAAAGCCTTTAGCCACGGCTCCAACCTCAGCCAGCACCGCAAGATCCATGCGGGCGGGCGGCCCTATGCCTGTGCCCAGTGTGGCCGCCGCTTCTGCCGCAACTCGCACCTGATCCAGCACGAGCGCACACACACGGGCGAGAAGCCCTACGCTTGTGCGCTTTGCGGCGCCGCCTTCAGCCAGGGCTCTTCGCTCTTCAAGCACCAGCGGGTGCACACGGGTGAGAAGCCTTTCGCCTGCGCGCAGTGTGGCCGCGCCTTCAGCCACAGCTCCAACCTCACACAGCATCAGCTGCTGCACACAGGTGAGCGGCCCTTCCGTTGCGGGGACTGTGGCAAGGCCTTCGCCAAGGGAGCAGTGCTGCTTAGCCACCGGCGCATCCACACAGGCGAGAAGCCCTTCGTGTGCACACAGTGCGGCCGTGCCTTCCGCGAGCGCCCAGCCCTCTTCCACCACCAGAGGATCCACACTGGTGAGAAGGCCTTGCGGCGACCCAGGGCCAGCACACGTCCCCAGGCCAGGCCTCCTTCGGAGACCTCATCGGAGGGGGCACTTGGTAAGGAAGCCAAGGCCACTCCTTCCTCAGGTTCACCCACGGCCCCAAAGCCAGCCGAGTCCTGAGGGCACTCCTTTGCTCTTCCACCACCTTCTGTGAATCCCTTTCACAGCTAAAGGCCCGTGTGCACTGCAGATCCACAATGGGAGAAGCCCTGTGCTGCAAAGCAGGCGTGAGGAAGATCCTTTGGCTGCTTTTCCATTTGTACACATTGACAAGACTTGGCAGTTCAGCTTTGGCATGCGCCTGTGTACCCAGAGAGATCACACAGAGACACCAGGAGGATGGCCTGGTGCCAGGCCAAAAAAGGCACCCTGCATGGTGATACCTTTCCCTGTTTCCTGACTGGATGCTGAGGTGAGGGGAAGTGCAGGCAGGCATGGAGAAATCTGCAGAGACTGGCAGCTGGTGACATCTCCTTCCTCCCCCCGGCCCCCCAGGCCTCAGTTCATCCAGAGCTTCTTGGGGTCTGACCCAGCAAGCAGGAGGCTACAGGGGAATGGGAGTCAGGGTGTAGGCCTTTGGCAAGTGCTTGGGCTCTAAGCTTCAACTCCCTTCTGTGGGAAAAAGAGGAAAGGTTTGGGCCCATAGAGGGTGCCCTTCAGGCGGGTGCCAGCCTGTTCTAGATGCTGGGAAGTTCCTCTTGTCCCTGTGCTGAGCCCTGTGCTGGTCTGCTCACTTTAAAGATGAGGAAATTGAGGCACAGAGAGGGCAAGTAATTGCCCAGGATAGAGCTGATACTGGAAGCCAGGGAACTGGCTCAGTTTCACATACCTCAGCCCCCAGGCCTCAATCAAGTGTGCCAGGCCTGAGTGTCTGACCTGGCTCCCCACACAGCAGGCTCGCAGGAAATGGAGGCCCGAGGGAGGCGATGTGCCTGTCAGCACTGGAAAGACAGGTGAAGGGTGCTGGCTTCCCCAGCACTCACTCACATTCTCATCCACTGTCTGTCACCAGCTCCTGTTACCAAAGCCAATGTTAAGAGGGTTTTTTGTTGTTGTTTTTAAATGAGGAATCTTTACATCCAAAGCAATGGTAAGAACTGCAGAGCAAACAATACAGCTGCTCATTTTTGCTGGGTTTGGTGGCTACATGACCTGTTCTCCCACCTTCACTGGACAATGGACAGACAACAGAATAAGAAGGACTTGTCATTGCCTCGCCTGTGTGGTGCCCTTCTGAAGCCACCTTCCCCAGTATAATGGCCCTGAATGCTGAAGACAGATGGTTGGAGTGGTGCTTTGATTCCTATGTGGCTAAGCAGACCAGGTCCCCACCTGACCTGGTGCCTCACTGCCAGTGAAGGCAATGGTCTTTTTAACCCAGGGGAGACGGGAAAAAAAACAGTACCATTTACAACTTGAAATGGATGTAAGTTGTAATTTTGTGTACAGGAATGTGGAAGT
Source organism: Geosciurus inauris (assembly GCA_004024805.1). Lineage (NCBI taxonomy): Eukaryota > Metazoa > Chordata > Mammalia > Rodentia > Sciuridae > Geosciurus > Geosciurus inauris. The sequence goes on along the minus strand of PVHX01009265.1, from coordinate 69,592 downwards.
CCACAGCCTCAGCCTCTTCCCTTGGCTCCAGGGAGCGGTTCAGGTTTTAACAAGAGTTTAAAGAGGCTTTCTAGTAAAGGTTTCTTTTTAAACATTGTGAACAATAATAGCCTGGTGCTTGTTTCACCCTAATGCAATGCTGAGGGTATTAAACAGACATGACAGGTGTGCCATCAGGGTGTCCTCATCACAGAGCTTCAACCTGGGTCCCCTAGGGAGAGGACAGGATAAAGATGCAGCCTGTCTGCAGCCTAGTGTGGGGCTGGGCTTGTACACATTGACAAGACTTTCCAGTTCAGCTTTGGCATATGCCTGTGTACCCAGAGAGATCACACAGAGACACCAGGAGGATGGACCTGGTGCCAGGCCAAAAAAGGCACCCTGCATGGTGATACCCTTTCACTGTTTCTTGACTGGATGCTGAGGTGAGGGGAAGTGCAGGCAGGCATGGAGAAATCTGCAGAGACTGGCAGCTGGTGACATCTTCCTCCCGCGGCCCCCCAGGCCTCAGTTCATGCTGGGACACCTGTGTCCTGTTGGTGGTTGCAGGTGGGTGGAGGAAGCAAGGAGACCTCGGTGGGGTCAGGCTGCCTTTGAACAGCAGCTCTCCTGGGAGGTGAGCCTTTGGGGATCCAGGCAATGGGGGGGGGGGGGCTGAGACAAAGTATGTACTCCTGCTGCTGAGGCACAGGAGGTGTGGCCACATGGTATCTTGGCAAGGTTGACTCCAGCCCAGAAGGTGCACTCTTGCCATCCTCAGACAACATAGAAACAGCTCTCCTGCGTACTCAACACTGGGCCATGCCCATCTTCATCAAGCCTCTTGATACTCTCTAGGCCCCTATACTGTTGTCCACCCCTTCTGGATGGACTCAGTCTGCAAAGCTGTGAAATACAGACAGACCCTACCCTGCCACAGAGGTACTTCTAGGGAACACATGAGATTCAGAACCAAAAGCATCTTTTTGAACAAGTGGGTGTCCACTCACATGAAATCTTTCTTGCACCTTGGGCAGAAGTTCCTGGATTGGAGTTTATGTCCTAAGTCCTCCTGACCCCTCAGGCTGGATTCAGTGTCCTGTCCTGCCTCCCCACCAGCCTGTCCTTGACCTCTTTCTCACCTTTGGGCTTGTGCTCTTGTTCCTCGGCTCCACCTTGAATCTGCCTCTTCTGATACCCAGAACTCTTGGGACCCCAATCTGGGCTGCCTCCTCCCTTTGTCTTGCCTTTCTTCAAGCCCTGTGGTCATGTTGGGCTGGTCCCTCTTAACCCCAAACAGCTGTAACTGTAAAAGTGTACCTGAACTTTCTGGGATAAAGGTTGGATCAAACAGGGATCACAGCTAGCTCAAATCCACTGACATCACAAAGAAGGGAGTGTTTAAGCTGGGCGCGGTGGCGCAAGCCTGTAATCCCAGCATTTAGGGAGGCTGAGACAGGAGAATCGCGAGTTCAAAGCCAGCCTCAGCAATGGCGAGGCGCTAAGCAACTCAGTGAGACCCTGTCTCTACATAAAACACAAAATAGGGCTGGGGATGTGGCTCAGTGGTCGAGTGCCCCTGAGTTCAGTCCCCTGTGCCAAAAAAAAAAAGTTGTTCCTAGACAATCTGCAGTCCTAGAGAAAAGACTGAAGTCCTCCATAAAATAGCACCCTGACGAAGCCACTGGAAAGGTAAGCGTTGACAAGCTCTGCCCACACACAGTTCCAGTCAGCATTTAGGACTACTGCTCTTCGTCCTGAATTGTTGGTAGGTATCTGAAGAAAGCAAAACACATACAGATAGACTTTAGTATTCAGTAGGCCACAGTTCAGACACTTGATATGTGGAAGCAAAATGAACCCTACCCCACAGTTAAATAACATTACCTGTTGTGAGAAGGAAAAAAAAATAAAGAGCTTTGTCTAGTTTTGTTATGCAAAGTAAATAGAAGGTTGAGCACATCTCAAAAACTTAGGCATCCTTCATTTGCAGTAATTATCTGAGAATCTAAGGGTAATACACAGTTACCTTCTCAGTACATGTATGCCCACTTGAGGCTCCTGTTGCCCCAAAAAGTCCTCAGGGCACTTAACATGTTGAATGAGGGTCTCCAGCACCCTCTTCGAGGGAGAAATCTTAGCGGAGGAGAAAGCCTGCGAATCCACGCAGGTTGCCACGGAGCGCCACCTCGGACCTCTTGGGGTCGTTGGCGGTGGAGAGAACCAGGTGGGCGGACGTGCGCGACCTGTATCGCGCGGACAGCTGGAGTGTAACGTACCGGGGTGGGAGTGGGAGCCTAGGCGGAGAGCCTTCTCTGATTGGTCTAGAGAGCGTGCCATCAATACCCAATAGGCTCCGGGTCCGCTGCGCACATGCGCGAGACTCTCGGGCAGTCCCGGTACGCGGTGGGTAAGCCTGCGGCTCGGGTGCAAAGGAAGACAGGGGAGGGGGACCCCAACTCTGCTGCAGTGACGAGCCACCGTGTCGCGAGGAGTCTGAAAATGCGCTCCTGTGCTTACGAGGCTCATGGGAAACGTAGTCCTTGGGGAGCCGGTGGTGCCTGAGGCTCGGCGCGGGATTGGCCGGGCTGGCGTCGCTAGGGCAACGCGAGGGCGGGGCGAGCGCCGCCACTTCCGGGAAGTGGCCGCCAGGCCCCGGAGCGGCTGCGGAGGTGAGCGCGTTTGTGGCTGGTGGGGGCGCGCGCCAGCCCTGCTCCCGGCCAGCGGTGGAGCTGCCGCCGCCGCCGCCGCCGCCTTTGTACAAACCTTTGTGCCCACCCAGAACACCGTCCACGAGCACGTTATCCCGAAAGATCTCCTTCCCGTCCCGTTACGGGGCTCAAACCCCGAAATCCGAGCGTCTCTCGGGTAGGACCGGCCTCACAGACCCCCAGGCGGGCGCGTTGCACTCTGGAACCTCTTCAGTGCCGGACCCATGATTTCCGCAACGCGCAGCTGCGTTTTGTTTGGCTTTGCTTCGGGGTTTGACTTGCATGGGCCTAGGCGGTGCGAGGCCTCCGCAGTTTGCAGTGGTCAGCAAGCACAGTGTCTCGGAACCCAGATCAGCACCCAGGAGTGCACCTAGTCATTCAGCCCCTGCTTCGTCTCATGGCGAGGACAGGCGGGTCCCCAGAGCCAGCTCTTCAGGCAACAAGTCCCAGAGACCATTAGGATTAGGACAGACACAACCCATCAAAACCCGCCCTTCCATTCTCAGTTCTCCCAATCCCCCAGGACCACCTGCCCGATTGACTGTTCCCTTCTGGGCTGAGGGAGCCAAGTGTGTGTGTTTGTTTTGAGACAGGGTCTCACCAAGTTGCCAAGGCTGTCCTCCAATTTGTAATCCTCACAGCCTTCCGAGTTGCTGGGAACAGGTGTGGACCACTGCGCATGGCTGAGCTGTATTTGATCCAACTGTTGGCACTTTCCTGGAAGCTTCTTGGACTCCTTGTATCCAAGCATTTATCCCAAGGCACCTTCCTGTTCTCAGCTCCTGTGACCTTCTCCCTCCATGAAGCTTTCCTGGAGGCCCTACCCTTCACCCACCCTTGGCCTCAGGGTCTTCTCTGTCCTGGCCTTAGCTCTAGGGCTAGGCCTGGTATCTGTCTTTCTCTAGCCAGGCCTTCTTGAATGACACTCTGACCCCTTCCTTTTCTGTAGGTCCCTCTTGGTGATTCCAAAAAGATCCTCTGAAACAAGAATGCCATCCCCACTGGGGTCCCCACACCAGCCCCTCAGTAATCCTGAGACCACCCTTGAGGAACCTGAAGCTGCACGACTGCGATTCCGAGGATTCTCCTATAAAGAGGTGGCAGGGCCCCGAGAGGCCCTGACCCGACTGAGAGAGCTGTGTCGCCAGTGGCTACGGCCTGAGTCGTGTTCCAAGGAGCAGATGCTGGAGCTGCTGGTGCTGGAGCAGTTTGTGGGCACACTGCCCCCTGAGATCCAGGCCTGGGTGCAAGGGCAGCGACCAGGCAGCCCTGAGGAAGCCGCAACTCTGGTTGAAGGGCTACAGCAAGACCCTGGGCAGCTCTTGGGCTGGGTAAGTGTGGTGGCATTAATTTCTTAGGACAGATCAAACATAGAACCGCTGTGATTTACCTCTTTTCCTCAGATCACAGCCCACATCCTGAAGCCAGAGGTGCTTCCTGCAGCCCAGAAGACCGAGGAGTCATCAGTGAGCCCCTGCTCCTCAGGAACAGCCCCTGGAGAGGGTCCACAGAATGCCAGGATGGAAGGGTCTGCCCAGCTCAGCTGCAGTGTGAAGGAGGAGCCCAGTGCTGATGGGCAGGACGTGGGTGAGGGAGTGTGCCACACCAAGGCTGTTTGTGGAGGGAGTGTGCACATCCCTGGAGGGGGTCACGGGAGGCTTTTTTTTTGTACTGGGGATTGAACCCAGGGGTGTTTAACCACTGGGCTACATCCTTAGCCTTTTTTAAACATTTTTTTATTCTGGGATAGGGTCTTGCTAAGTTGCTTAGGACCTCGGGAAATTGCTAAGGCTGACTTTGAACTTGTGGTCCTCTTGCCTGGCCTCCAGAGCTGCTGGGATTACAGGAGGGACAGGAGTGTACCACTACACCTGGCTCCCCAGGAGACTTTGTATGCCAGGGTTTGGACTCTGGAAATGAGTGTGGATGTCCCTGGCTGGGATGGAAACCCTGGAGGATATCTGGGAAGCAAAAGACTGGCCATCCACCATGTCATAGGGCAGAGGTGGGCCAGGGCTCCGGCAATAACACCAGATCCTTCTCCAGCCTGGCTTGTGTGGGTAGTTCCTGACACCCATTCCCATCTGCCTCACTTTTCAGCACCTTCCAGCCTGCTGCTTCCAAACCAGTCTCCCAAAGGACATCTTAGACACCAAGAAACATCCTCCACTTCCTTCCACCCACCCAGGATTCAGGTGAGCAGTGGGAAGTACAGGTCCCAAGTGTGGGAGGGGAGCATCCCTGGTGCATGCCTTCTGTCCTACTGTTTTTACAGGCTTTTTGGCCAGTGACTTGTGTTTTTATATTTTCTGTACCAGGGATTGAACCCAGAGCGGTTTACCACTGAGCCACATCCCCATCCCTTTTTATATTTTATAGACAGGGTCTCGCTGAGTTGCTTAGAGTCTCACTAAGTTGCTGAGGCTGGCTTTGAACTCAGAATCCTCCTGCCTCAGCTTCCTGAGCTGTTGGGATTAGAGGTGTGCACCACTGTGGCTGGTTCTTAAGTTCTTTACTGCCCAGAAATGGAGTAAGTAGCAGGAGTGCCCCCGAAGTCCCAGAGGTGGAGGAACAGACTGTTGGCCTATTATCGGAAAGGATTTGAGCCTCAGACCACTGTCTGGAGTGACTAGAACTGGTAGGCTTACGTTCCTCACCTCCAGAGAAGTCACTGGAGAGATTTGCAGCTCCTAGAGGTATAGGGCCAGCACTTGGAGATTTGAACTTGTGTGTGCAGGTCAGTAGGCGACAGATGACAAACTGGCAGGACTTCGACACCTGGGGTCAGAACAAACACTCTTCCTGGGAAATGCCTAGTCCCTTCTCTTGGAGGGTTTTTCTCAAAGGGCAATCAGCTGGGCCTAGAGGCTGAGGTCAAAGCCCCGTCATCTTGAGCGCCAGGTTCCCGAGCAGGTACTGGGGTCTTGTTTTCTCCCAGTTCTTCTGAGCCACTGCACATGGAAGCTCCTAAGCAGAATTGCTGGTTGAGATGTGCTTTGAGGCTCAGGCTCCGCAGGACCCTCACTTCCAGCACCGTCTCTAGCTGTGCCTACGCGTGGCCACCTCCCTGCTCCCAGCCTTGCTTTGGCATGTCCTTCAGGATAATTTTCCCAACCCAGGACTCAAGGCAGTGAGGAAGGCAAACCCTTTGGCAGGGAGTGCATTCCCAGTAAAGGCACTGTGGCCTGCTGCACGGGCAGGTTCACCCTCTCAGGGCCTTGGCAGAAGTAGACACAGAAGGCGCCTGGCACCCACTCTGAACTTCCTCCACGGCCACTCTTGCCTCCCCTGTCCACGTCCCACGGTGCCTGGATCCTCCTTCCTCCCATAGCCATATCTCCGTGTGCAGAAATGCTCTCATCCTGTGATGGCTCTTGTAGTCAGAGGCTTGGCAGAAGAAGGTGGCTCAGTCCCCAGCAGTACCCTGGCCTCTTGCTCCTTTAGTACCCAGTGGAGGTACTTGAAAGGGGGAAGGGTGTGCCCGCCATGATGGTCTTTATAGCGCTTCACCTGAATCCCACCTTGTTTCAGTCTCTGGCCAGAACAATGTGTGGGCAGCTGAGCGGGTGGGTACTGGCAGGCTGGCCAGATGATCGGAAGGAAGACCCAACCTTCACAGGCCCTGTCCCGGCTGGTGCCTCAGCCTGCCTGTAGATGAAGCGTGGGTAACCTGCCCCAGGTCTGGGTGAGGGTGGGACCACGATGATGAGCTGCGTCCTCGTCCTGCAGGAGGAGTGGGGGCTGCTAGACCCGTCGCAGAAGGAGCTGTACTGGGACGCAATGCTGGAGAAGTACGGCACGGTGGTCTCACTGGGTGAGGACCGCTGGCCCCTTGCTGCCCCAGCTTGGGTGGGGGCTCCCTACCCCGCACTGGGGCTGGGCTCTCACACATGTCTCACAGGGCCCCGTCACAGCCTGCCCCCTTCCAGAGGGCACCCGCCCCGGCCATGGGGCGAGCTCCCGCCTGATCATCGCCCACCCCAGCAGGGCTGCCGCCTCCACAGGCCGAAGAGCGGGCTGAATCCAAGTCGGAGGTGGGTCCTGAGCCAGAGCTGGGGACTTCTCACTCGGGACCTGAGGTCAGTGAGGGCCGCCACCCAGGTGAGCCCAGCCTGAGCCACCCAGGAGTCGGGGCTGAGGTTGCGGTGCCTGGGCACAGCCAGGTCTGTGCATCCTCCCCACCAGCCCTGGCGCTGCCCTGCGCCTCTGCGCAGCCGAAGCCCTACGTTTGCCAGCAGTGTGGCCGGGGCTTCGATTGGAAGTCTGTGTTCGTCATCCACCACCGCTCACACGTGGGAGGCCCCTGCCCAGAGAGGCCGCCGCAGGTGCCCCGGGAGCCAGTCACACGTCCCCCACGGCGCCCGCCCAGTCCCCGGAGCTACACCTGTGAGGAGTGTGGGCGCAGTTTCAGCTGGAAGTCACAGCTGGTCATCCACCGGAAGAGCCACACAGGCCAGCGGCGCCACTTTTGTAGTGACTGCGGCCACAGCTTTGACTGGAAGTCCCAGCTGGTTATACACAGGAAGAGCCACCGGCCAGAGGCTCCTTGAGCAGGAGAGCTGTTCTCCTTGGGAAGGGGTGGGCTGAGGGCTTCTGGGCCTAGAAACAGCACCCTGGGGGCCAACTCCAGCCTACTGGAGACTCTGGAGGCAGTGAGGAACTCTGGACCTGCCACAGAAGGCCACCTGGGCTCCCTCAGAGCCGCTGTGCCCCTCCCGCCCTGCCTTCCGGAGAGGCCTGGATTGGAATCCAAGCCGACTGGTGACTGGTGATCACAGGCCTCCCTACCTGTGGTGTGCAAGCCCAGAATACTCCTGCTGCTGGGACCTCTTGCTCAAATACTGCTTGGCTGCCCCTCCCTGCAGTGGCTGAGCCAGAAGTCTCTATGGAGGTGGCAGGAAGCCCAGAAAAGCACAGCTGGCTTCTGTCCTGCTGTGAGACCCCTGGACCTCCATGTGCACGTGTCATCTTTAATATAAATTATGCTTTTCTAATGGGTAAGTTTCTGAATAAGAATCCTGATTTCTCACTTCTGCTGGTCAGAAGATCAGCAATTTTCCTGGCAGCTGGAGGCCCAGGGCAGCTGATGCCACAGTTGCCAACCCTACTGTCACTGTCCTCGGTCCCTCAGCCTACCCTCGTCCTTGGCCACCCATGTCACTCACCAGCCTTTGAGCTCTTTTTTTTTTTTTTTTTTTTGGTACCAGGGATTGAACTCAAGGGCACTCGACCACTGAGCCACATCCCCAGCCCTATTTTGTGTTTTATGTGGAGACAGGGTCTCACTGAGTTGCTTAGCACCTTGCTGTGGTTGAGGCTGGCTTTGAACTCGGGATCCTCCTGTCTCAGCCTCCCAAAATGCTGGGATTACAGGCGTGCGCCACTGCGCCCAGCTGCGTTTAGGCTTTTGAGCCTGGGTTTAGGTAGACAGGGGACTTCCTTTCAAAGCATAGATGGACAAGGGTGACCTCTGAGAAGAGGGGCAAAAAATAGATATGTCTGAGGACATGCAAACTTTCAAGCCACTGTTTAGGGTCAAAGCCTAAAAAAACAGAAACAGTGGGAGTCAAGGTGAATGCAGTTCCTAACTCATGTGGCTGGTGCAAGCTTATAAGCCTTGTGTTTTCAAAGCAGACAAGGGCATCACAGCCTGAATAGGATAGCCTCTCCCATCCGTCCCTCTCCAGGCTACAGAAGCTTGTTAAAGCAGAAATTCACATGGGGGTAGGGGGCAGAAATTTAAAGGCCCAATCTAATATAACAGAAAACAAAGTAGTAGAACAAATAAATCCCAAAATATAGCTCTTTGAAAAGACTAAAAAATAAAATAGATTAAAGCATTTTGAACCTGAGTGCTAAACTATCAGAAAAAGAGATTAGGGGCTGGGGTTGTGGCTCAGTGGTAGAGCGCTTGCCTCGCATGCGTGAGGCACTGGGTTTGATTCTCAGCACCACATAAAAATAAAGAAAGATATCGTGTCCATCTACAACTAAAAAAAATATATTAAAGAAAGATTAAAATGCAGCTGGGCGGGGCTGGGATTGTGGCTCAGTGGTAGAGCACTTGCCTTGCATGCGTGAGGCACTGGGTTCGATCCTCAGCACCACATAAAAATAAATCAATAAAGATATCGTGTCCACCTACAACTAAAAAATATTTTTTAAAAAATGTAGCCGGGCGCGGTGGCGCAAGCCTGTAATCCCAGCACTTAGGGAGGCTGAGACAGGAGAATCCCAAGTTCAAAGCCAGACTCAGCAATGGCGAGGCGCTAAGCAACTTAGTGAGACCCTGTCTCTACATAAAACAAAATAGGGCTGGGGATGTGGCTCAGTGGTTGAGTGCCCCTGAGTTCAATCTCCAGTACCAAAAAAAAAAGATTAAAATGTATTGCCTGAAGAGACATCAGAATGAATGTTGGGAACAACTCCTTGGCAACACATTTAAAAATCCCGTAGAAGTAGATTTTCTACAAAAGCAAAATATTCAATAAAAGAATCTGCAACATATGAGGGCTAGGGCTGTGGCTCAGTGGCAGAGCACTTGCCTAGCATGTGTGAGGCACTGGGTTTGATTCTCAGCACCACATATAAATAAATGAATAAAATAAAGGTCCATCAACAACTAAAAATGTATTTTTAAAAAAGAATCTACAACATAAACATTTTAAGCTCCAAATAAAAAATCTACAACATAATAAAAACGTGGAGGTAGACTATGAAGCAGGAATTCACATTATCAGAAACTATTAGATTGATGAACCAGAAATGACATTCTGAGCCGGGCGCGGTGGCTCAAGCCTGTAATCCCAGCACTTAGGGAGGCTGAGACAGGAGAATCGCAAGTTCAAAGCCAGCCTCAGCAATGGCGAGGCGCTAAGCAACTCAGTGAGACCCTGTCTCTACATAAAACACAAAATAGGGCTGGGGATGTGGCTCAGTGGTCGGGTCCTGAGTTCAATCCCCAGTACCACAAAAAAAAAAAAAAAAAAAAAGAAATGACATTCTGGTTAGAAGCAACCAGGAGAACAGCAGCAGGAGGAGGGAGACCTGGTCTGCCTTTTTCACTGTGACATCTCCCATTCATCACACTGATTGGTATTCATAGCATTGTCAACAAATCAGATATAAATTTAAAAAATGTAATGGATTGCTCAGTCTTCCAAATAACAAATAAAACCCAGACAGTATGTAATCCTAACTACTAAGGCAGGAGGATCACAAGCTTAAGGCCAGCCTGGGTAACTTAGAAAGATTCTGTCTCCAAATTTAAAAGAGCTGAGGATGAAGCTCAGTGGTAAAGTGCCTCAGATTCGATTCCTACTACCAGGAAAAAAAAAAAGTATAAATGACAAGCTGGATGGGGCTCAGGAAGACAAGGGTTTGTATAAGTGCAAGTGAACTTATAAATCTGACGGTCCAAAATGAAATCTTTTTATTTTTTTTTTTTAATTTTTATTTTTTGGTACTGGAGATTGAACTCAGGGGCACTCGACCACTGAGCCACATCCTCAGCCCCATTTTGTGTTTTATGTAGAGACAGGGTCTCACTGAGTTGCTTAGTGCCTCGCCATTGCTGAGGCTGGCTTTGAACTCGCGATTCTCCTGTCTCAGCTTCCCTAAGTGCTGGGATTACAGGCTTGCGCCACCGCGCCCGGCTATGAAATCTTTTTATAATCATGCCCTTTGACCTGACACCCGCACTGATAGGGTTTGCTAAATAACTCCTGACCTCAACTGCAGCTACCTTCACCACAAAGTGGGAACACCACTACATCCCACCCCGTATGTGATGCATTAATGATGAGATGAGGTATCAATTGAAAAGTACCAGCCCTAGCCGGGCGCGGTGGCTCAAGCCTGTAATCCCAGCACTCAGGGAGGCTGAGACAGGAGAATCGCGAGTTCAAAGCCAGCCTCAGCAATGGCGAGGCACTAAGCAACTCAGTGAGACCCTGTCTCTACATAAAACACAAAATAGGGCTGGGGATGTGGCTCAGTGGTCGAGTGCCCCTGAGTTCAATCCCCGGTACC
>PVHX01009265.1:26662-58771 GCA_004024805.1 Geosciurus inauris | reverse complement strand
AATAGCAAAGACACCAGTTAACCCTTAAGGGAAAATTCCCCTTCATCTTTCTAGTTTAATTCCCAGGAACATCCTTCAAAGTAGACATGAGGTAGACATCTGCCCCATTTTACATTGGAGGAGACAGGTATGGGGTAGAGGCAGGTGGTTCTAGGGACTTGCCCCGGCTCATGCAGTCTGTAAGAGGCTGCCTCTCCATGCTGCAAGTTCTGGGATCCAAAGACAGGTTCAAGTCCATCACACATCCCCACTCTCCTCTGCATCTCTAACATCACTGGGTGGTCTGTTCACTAGTGGATTTCCACATTTCAGATGCTGGCTTTTTCTAATAGTAGGAAATACAGTGACATGGCCTCATTAGCCAGGACCCCTCAAACTTCTTGCCACAGGAATGTGACATGCCTTATTTGCAAACAGCCAAAGTTTAACACCCACTCACAGTGTGGTACATGCAAAAGTACTGATACCTGAGTCAGGTGCAGTGGTGCCTGCCTGTAATCCCAGCACTTTGGGAGGCTGAGACAGGAAGATCACAAGTTCAAAGCCAGCCTCAGCAACAACGAGGCGCTAAGCAACTCAGTGAGACCCTGTCTCTACATAAAACACAATATAGGGCTGGGGATGTGGCTCAGTGGACGAGTACCCCTGAGTTAAATCCCCAGTACAAAAAAAAAAAAATTTTACTGATACCTGGACAAAGGCTGGCACCAGGTCAAGGGTAACTTGTTCAGGGAATCTTGGAAAGCAGGGCTAGTCATCCCTCAAGGGATGGTCACAAGACACGGCAGGCATAGGACCACAGTGGAGGTGGCCAGCACCAACCTCTGCTGTTCCATCCATGCAGGGCAATCTCCCTCTGGGCTGCTCTCTGCTTTCAGAGGGTACAAAGACCTTAATGTAACCATGACCTACTAAGTTCATGGCAGGAGAGCTGGGCCATCCAGAGGGACCAGCCTAGCCTCTGTTGCTAGGTGCCTGCTGTCAAGTGATCTCAGACCTATTGTGTACCAGGGCGAAGCAAGCTAAGGCTGTGACAGTAATGGCCAGCTCCTGCTGCTGTTCATACAACTTCTAGCTCCTAAATGAAATGGAATGTGACCAAACTTGAGGACCTAATTTGCAACCGGGGACAACCCTGGGCCCCAGAGGGTGGCAAAGTTGGGGCCTAGACTATTATAGTCACACAGGTATTGGCTTCCTTCATTGCCAGGGTATCTATTACCTGGAGCAAACAGGAGTGTGAATGAATGCAATGACCTACTCTGTGGGGGAGGAGAGCTGGATCCCAGCCGGCCAGATCTAAGTCCAATTGTGTAAAGGATCTGCGGTTCTGTGGAGAACACATGCAACTTCATCAGCTGGTAGTCAGAGAAAAGGCAAATGACAACATGGGAGTCAATCACAATGCCCAGCAGGCACGGGTGACAAAGCCAGACCCCAGTTGATAGGACCAGAAGCTCGGAGAGGTGAGCTTCCCCAAGCTGACCCGCAGAGCTTTAATTTCTACCAGGCCTAAATTTCTACCACCAGCTCTGCTGCCTGCTTCAAAGGCCAGGTCAGGTCTCCCCACGGGCCACGGATCAGGAGACCAAGGCTCCGCCCAGCGCCCACAAGGGCTTGAAGGACCAGGGGACAGCTTCATGCAAGTGTTACTGCTGTGTGGTTCTCACCGTCCCGCCACAGAGGTGCATCCAGACCTCACCAGCCCGCACAGCGCTGGAGGGCACCTCTGCGCTCGAGATGGGAGGACCAGCCTCCAGGACCTAGCACCTGGCCGCTGAGCCGGAGTGGACTTTCGGTCCTGAGGACACCTCGCCCTAGAGGTGGCGCCCACCGGCCTCTAGCCGCACCTCGCTGCGCGGACTCCATTTCCTAGGCGCCTTGCGCCCTTGAGCCCCTGCGCCTACAATACCCACAAGGCCCCCTGAAGCACTTCCTGCCCTTTTCTAGAGGCTTCTGCCGCTGCTGCCCCCTCCTCCAAAACGCCACAGGGTTTCTGCACCGGCTGCTCCGTCTGCCAGGAACTTCCACTCTGGTGCACCTGCGCTCCCTTCTTGCCTCAGGCCTGCCCCCCGCTCTTCTACCACCCATCCACATTTCTCCCGGTCACGGGGGTCCATCCGCATCTACTACCGGACCCAGGCCCCGCAGCCTGAGAGCCCACAGAAGACGCACAGGTGGGGGTCTCTCGCCTCCAGCTGGAGTAGCGGCTCAGCTGGCTGGCTTCTCACATCTCTGGCCTTGTCCAAACAGGACTATCCCCCATCAGGGCCTTGGCAGAGGACTCTGGAGTGAGCTCCTGGGGCACTGGGTTCTGCGCTTCTCTATTTCTTTAGCCAGCTAGACACAGTCTTCTGTGTACACATTCTAATTTATTCCCGCTCTGCTACCGGACCCAGCGTCCTTGCCAGCCCTCCTGGATGGCGGCAGCTTTGGGCAGGTCCCTGATGGAGATGACAGGAGGGTGGGGTGGGGGTGGGTCTCTGCCCTCTCCCGTGGGCTGGCCAGGTGGTCAGAGCTTCCAGGTGCCTTCACAAACAGCCTGGTATATGTCTGGTGTCAGGGGCCGGAAGGCTTGGACCTGGTTGTCCAGTATGAACAGGGGGTCAACGATGACTCTCACGTCGAAGCCCTCACGCGCCAAGCGGGACTTGACCAATTTGAACGTGCTCGTGATCTCCAGTGCGTCCTACAGGGCAGTGACCGTGACTCGGACTGCGGAACTGCTCTACCCCGGGCCGGGATCCCTCGCCCAGCTACTCCTGCCGCCCGCCCTGGCTCACCTGGACACGGATGAAGCGCGGGGCAGCGTATGCAGGGAGCCAAGCACTGACATGCTGGTACAGCTTCTGCCCATCGAAAGTCTGGCCGGGAGCCAGCTGCACGGCAGCCATGCCCACCTTCCCCTCGCACCCTGGGGAGCGCACCTGTCATTCTCGCGGGCCCTCCAACCCGGCCCCGTTCTGCTCACTGCCTGTGCGGCTGGACACCAAACCACTGTGCCCAGCAGTTCCCCACATGAAAAATCGGAATAACGGCCCTCCCCCCACAGGGCTGTTGGAGGTCTAGCACGGGCGCGGCCCTCGCACCTGGCACAGGCACGCCGTAGACATTCGCTTCCTGCAGGAAGTCCACCAGCGACAGCACGCCTTCCACCTCCCTGGTGGACACGTTCTCACCCTTCCATCTGCGGGGTGGGAGCCAGGGCTTGGGACCACGCCCCCACCCGAGCCCCGCCCACCCGAGCCCCGCCTCCTCCGTGTCCAGTCCCCAGAGGCCCCGCCTCCCGGCCCCGCCCACAACCCGCCGACCGGAAGGTGTCCCCGAGGCGGTCGCGGAAGTAGAGGAAGCCGGCGCTGTCCATGGCCAGGACGTCGCCGGTGTTGTAGTAGACGTCGCCCCGGCGCCGCACGTCCGACACCAGTTTCCGTTCCGACTGCTCTCGGTGCCCGCGATAGCCCAGAAAAGGGTGGCGGCCTAGAACCCGGGTCAGCAAGAGACCGGCCTCCCCTGCAGGGAGGAGGGAAGAGTAGACACGCGGGACGAGAACCCGGCAGCCTCCAGCCCCCGACTCGGTTTTCCAAGTGGACTCTTCACCTAGCACCCTGCGACACAGACCAGAGTGGAACAGGGAGACCCAGAGATGGGAGAGAGACCCTGAAGAGACAGGTGCAGGCAGAAGGAGACAAGGGGCCTGGGGAACCCGTGAGGAACCCGTGAGGAACCCGTGAGGAACGGGAAGAGGCTGTCGAGGAATGGGCAAGGAAAAATGGCAGTGGGAAGAAAGGCACGGCCGGGCCTTGACAGGAGAAAGCACGAGAAGGCACTGGACAGGGGACTAGCGCCCAAGGGGATGCGACCCCGCAGAAAGCTCACGAGGACGACTGGACTCCTAGAGACTCCACAGTGAGAGCAGAGATGGAGGCAGGGAGCTGGCCCAGGAGGTGGTCAGACAACCCAGGGCCTGGAGGTCAGATGAGGGCTGCACACACCCCCAGCTGGCACCCATCTCGAGGCTTTGGGCGGCTTGTTCCAGCGGAGTAGGAGGAGACTAAGGGTGTCCACTCCTGCACCAGAGAAAGCCACCTCCGTACCTGGCCCCACAGGAATGCAGAAGCCCTGCTTGTCCCTCACAGGCTCTGCTGCCTCCATGTCAAACTGTACAAGCTCGAAGGGAGACAGCACCTGGGACGGAGAGTAGAGGTCGGCAGAGGTCCTGTGGGGTCAGCCTCAATCGAGGTCCTGTGACATCGGTGTCCCACCCACTCACTCGAAGGAGGCAGTTTGTCTTGCCCACAGCCCCACAGTGCCCTGGATAGTTCACAAAGCCCAGGTTGCCCTCCGTGGAGCCGTAGAATTCCCAAATCCGAATGGGACCGAAGCGCTGCTGGAAGGTTTCCCACACATCTGCCCGTAGTCCATTGCCCATTGCAAGACGGACCGTATGTGTTTGGTCCTTTGGTCGCTGCAAAAACATCGCAAGAAAGGTGAGGAGGAGACATCCCTAGGGCAGGTTCAGGAACCTTTACCCAGGGGAGGGGGGCTCTCTTGGGTCCTTATCTTGGGAGTTACCCCAAGGGATGACCCATGGCTAGAGGATCTACTTGGGGTTCTTTTTAAAAAATATTTTATTTGTTGTCAATGGACTTTTATTTTATTCATTTATATGTGGTTCTGAGAACCGAACCCAATGCCTCACATGTGCTAGGCAAGTGCTGTACCACTGTGTTTCAACCCCAGCCCCTACTTGGGGTTCTTAAGAATAGTTACTCTAGAGTTACTTGCAGAAGTTACCTGAGAGGACTGGGGCTATGGCTCAGTGGTAAAGCGCTTGCCTAGCATGCGTGAGGCACTGGGTTCAATCCTCAGCACCACATATAAATAACAAATGAATAAAATAAAGATCCATCAACAACTAAAAAAAATTAAAAAAAAAAAAAAGAAGTTACCTGAGAGCTTTGCCTGGGGAAAGTTACCTGAGGCCTTACCCGGAGGCTTACCTAGGAGTGACTAGGGACTACATCCATCTGGGGTCTTACCTGGAGGTAGTTACCTGGAACTCTGACCTGGCAGGGGTTACCTAGAGGCCTCACCTAGAAGACTTACTTGAGTACCTTTACCTGAAGGTAACCAGGGGAGTGACTTAAAGCCTCTTCTTGAGGAGTTACCTGACGGCCTTACATGGGCGAAGTTACATGGAGCCTTTCCCTGAGGAGTTACCTTGGAACAACTGTGAGGGATACCTGGGGATCATACCTTATTGCTCTGTACGGATGATGTGAATTTTCCCTTGAGCTGTGCCCTGTTCTGGGTACTTTATATTTTAATTCATTTAATTTTCACAGTACCCCCTTCAGGTAGGGGCTATTCTTATCCCTATTTTTCAAATGACAGCATGAGGCTGAGAAAGGTAAAGTCACCTCCTAATCATCAAATGAGCCCTATGGGAAACCTTGTGTGGAAATTCATTATCTGGGCATTTGTCTGGGCTGTTTTACCTGAGGGACTTTGCTGAGTCCAACACTTGAAATTTTTCAGGGTCTTGGAGATTGAGTCCAGAGCTGCACACATGATAAATGCATGCTCTACCTTTGAGTATATCCCCAGTTTCCACCACCAACCCCTACCGGTACCTGAATCTTTTTTTTTTTTTTTTTTTTTTTTTTTTCGGTACTGGGGATTGAACTCAGGGGCACTCGACCACTGAGCCACATCCCCAGCTCTATTTTGTGTTTTATGTAGAGACAGGGTCTCACTGAGTTGCTTAGCGCCTTGCCATTGCTGAGGCTGGCTTTGAACTCGCGATTCTCCTGTCTCAGCCTCCCTAAGTGCTGGGATTACAGGCTTGAGCCACCGCGCCCGGCTCTGAATCTTTATCTAAGAACTTTACTTGAGATATTAGCTAGGATTTCATGCCTGGAGTATTCAACATGAAGCCTCATCTTAGAGCCTCACCTGGGGAGCATTACACAGGTACCGCAGGATCTCGCCTACATACAGGATCACTGTCACACCATGCTGCCGGCAGTCATCCCAGAAGCAGGAAGCAGAAAATTTGGGGGCCAGGACACAGGTGGCTCCTGGGAGGAAGAGAAGGAATGGGTTTCCAATCATGCTTCCAAGTAGCTGTGAGAAGCTGCTTTGATACCTGATTGTGGCACTTTGGAACACAGGACAAGGTCTAGCTGTTTTCTGTGTCCCTGGCCCAGCAGGACTGCTCCCATGAGAAGAGCACAGGAAGGCCTGGATTCAAGTCTTGTTTCCAGGTGTGCAAAGCTCAGTGCCTGGTACAAGGTGGCAACTGCCAAATAAGGCTGGGGATTAATCATTCTCAAATTTGATAAGTGAATGACTCGTGAAGCAGAGGGGTAAGTGGGAGGATGGTATGGTGGACAGGTGGAAAGGTGACTTGGTGGATAGCTTGGGTGGGGAATGAGTGGACAGAGGGGTGGGTGGTGGCAGGGATGGGTGGGTACATGGATAGATGTGTGACTGGAAAGATGGATGGAAGGTGTGAGGGTGGATGAAGGGACAGGTAAGTGGTAGAGAGATGGGTGAGGAGGTAGGTGAGTAGTTGGACGGGAGGGTTGGTGGGAGGACATATAGTATTGGTAGATGGACACGTGGAGCAGTAATAAGACTTAGGGGACACTGTATTCACTCCAGAAAAGGGATCTTTCCCTCCTGATTCCCATACGGCATCTGGTTCATCATCCTGCACCCAAGGGGTGGCTGGTTGTGTGCCTGGTGAGGTAACAAACATGTCTTCTCTGAGACTGTTTTGAGGGAGAAAGTAACATAATGTCTTCTGTGGAAATACATCCCAGCTCCTTGAAATTGGAAGCTTTGTTTCCCTAAGGAAACAGCCAGATCACAAAAGAAGCAACAAGCTGGGTGCAGTGGTGCAGGCCTGTAATCCCAGCACTTAGGGAGGCTGACACAGGAGGAGCACGAGTTCAAAGCCAGCCTCAGCAACGGCGAGGTGCTAAGCAACTCAGTGAGACCCTGTCTCTACATAAAACACAAAATAGAGCTGGGGATGTGGCTCAGTGGTCGAGTGCCCCTGAGTTCAATCCCTGTTACCAAAAAAAAAAAAAAACAAAAAAAACAAAAAAACCCAGCAGCAGCAGCAGCAGTAAGGGGAAGGTTGATGGGGAGATTTCCCAATCCAGCTCAGCCTGCCTAAGGCAAGTACCAGATGTAAGCTGCCCCATGGGACAAGGGAGGGATCACAAGGCACCCCCCACCAAGATTCTTGCCAGGAATAACATATCAGTGCTGGGGGTGTAGCTCAGTGGTAGAGAATTTGCCTGAGTCCCTGGTCCAGTCCCCAGCACCGTGAACAAATAGCAAAGCAGAAACTGAACCTAAAAGGCCTTTAGAAGGCCTTTCAATCTAACAGGAAATGCTGGAGGAAAGAGGAATGGACACCTAACAATTAAACACAAGATGGAAACTACAACTGTGAAAAGGCAGTCAGGGAGGGCTGGGCTGGGGCTCAGCGGTGAGCGCTTGCCTAGCAAGTGTGAGGCACTGGGTTAGATTCTTAGCACCGCATATAGGTAAATGAACAAAATAAAGGTCCATCAACAACTAAATATATGTCTATTTATACACACATATATACATACATATTAAAAATAAAATAAAGCCGGGTGCAGTGGTGCATGCCTGTAATCCCAGCACTTAGGGAGGCTGAGACAGGAGGATCACGAGTTCAAAGCCAGCCTCAGCAATGGCGAGGCGTTAAGCAACTCAGTGAGACCCTGTCTCTACATAAAACACAAAATAGGGCTGGGGGTGTGGCTCAGTGGTCGAGCGCCCTGAGTTCAATCTCCAGTACCAAAAGTAAAATAAAATAAATTTTAAAACACAGGTATTGTGTCCATCTACAACTAAAAAAAAAAAAAGCAATTGGGAAATTTGAATATGTACTGGACATCAAATAGTAGCAAAGGGTTACTGTTCTTCTTTTTTTCTTTAATTTGGAGATGGGGTCTGGCTGAGTTACTTAGGGCCTCACTAAGTTGCTGAGCCCTGGTACCACAAAACCAACAAACAACAAAGTCTAGGGTCCACACTAACATGATGTAGAAGGCAGAGCACATATGAAGCAGAACTGGCCATACGTGATAACTGATGAGGCTGGGGAGGGCACATGAGGCCAGCAGGCTGTTTGTGCTTTTGTGTTTGAGATTTTCCATGAGAAGCCGGGCACTATGGCACACACCTGTCCAGCTGCTCAGGAGGCTGAGGCAGGAAATGCACTTGAATCTGAGAGTTCAAGACCAGCCTGGGCAACTTAACAAGACCCTGTCTTGAAAATACATATATTTCTGTGATAAAAATGTTTAAATATAAAATGTGCGCAGGGGAACATGCCTATGGTCCCAGAGACTGGGGAGGCTGTTGGGAGGATTGGGGTTTGAGGGCTGCCTCAGCAACTTAGTGAGAATCTGTCTCAAAAGCAAAAATAAAAAGGGGTATAACTCAGTGGGTCCAATTCCACGTAACACACATACACAAGAACCTATGGGATCTTGTCGCCTTGTCTACCCCACCCTGACGCCCACTCCAATGGTCCCACTGATGGGAGGAATTTTCAGAGAAGGGCTTACCAAGCTGTAAGCAGCCGAGGATCCCAACAACAAGCCCCATCACATGGTACAGAGGCAGGACGGTGTAGACCACATCGTCAGCTGTGGCCCCACAAAAGGGCAGCATCTTGGTCATCTGTAGTACACGCTCGTGTGTGAGGATGGCTGGCTTCGGGAGCCCTGGGGAGGGAAGAAGGAGTGGGACGGCTGGGTGGTGGAAGGAAGGCACTGCAGAGACCAGCACAGAGGCAGGTCTCCAGTCAGGCACAGGCCTTGGAGGGGTAGAGTAGGGGAATTTGTGGCTGTATTCTGAGGCTGAATTCCAACAGGGAGGCGTTGGTCAAAACTCCACCTTCAGTCAGTGGGGTTTCAGTTCTAGCTGTTGGACAGAGGCAGGGTTTCTGCATTGACCACCCAAATCACACTGGGAACAGAAGGCAAGTGAGTGTCAGGCATAGGACAAGCTTGGGTATCCAGGTCAGAGTTCAGAGGCCAGCTAGAGCTGCTGGGCACCCTCACCAGTGGTCCCCGAGGTGTAGATGAACAAGGCAGGGCTTTTCCATGTGACCTCAGCACGCAAGTCGGCCGGCACTGGGTCAGAGGGGGCAGCCTCCAGGGCCACTCCCAGAGCCCCCACACCTGGCGTAGGGGAGGCATGACTGAGGTAGAGGCAGCGGATGTTCTCAGCCTGCAGCTCAGGAAGGACTTCCTCCAGGTTCTCCCGGAGATCTGCAGGAATGGCCAGAGCAGGAACTGAGGCAAAGCTTACCTGTGAGGTCAGCGGTGGCACCCAAGACCCAGAGGCAGATGAGCAGCTACCATTTTTGGGCAAAGAATTCCATAATTAGTAATTTTATTTATTTTCTGCCAAGGAGGATTGAAACATTTTGGAAAAATTACAACCATTGACCCCAGGATTACTTTCCAGTTATGTTAAGCTTTGACCCTCATTATCTGTGACATGGGTAGGTGGCAGCAAAGGGCTCTCTTCCCAGCCCCCACCAGAACTTCTGACCTACAGTCCAACCCCTGCCCTACCCCGTTCCCTCCTCCATTGGCCCTGGGGCCCTCACCTGGGTCCACTACCAGCAGCTGTGCCCCAGAGCTCAGCACAGAGTGCACTAGGGGTGCCCCCCGGGCATGTGGGTTGATCCAAGCCACTGGGCAGCCCAGCTTGGCTAGCCCCAGCCATACAGTCAACGCAGGAATGGCCTGGGAGGTCAGCACCAGGAGGGCAGCTGGTTTCCTGGCACCCAGGCCTGTGGGGCTGTCCAGCTCGACCTTCAAGGCCCACGCTGCTTGACAGGCCCGGGCATTCAGCTCACCAATGGTGACCGAGCAGGCCCTGGGCCCCGTCCACACCAAGGACACTTGGCCAGGTTGTGCTCCCGCTTGTCGCTCAAAGGCATCCACAAAAGTGTCAGGAGGCTGTCGGCTCAACTGTGCCCTGACGTTCCATCCTAGGTAGAGGATCCTGGCCAAGTAGGCCACATCTGCCGGCAGCCAGCGTAGCCCTGGGGGTGGCCGTGCAGGTGACAGAATCAGCATCAGGAACACAGCCACTAGGCTCAGCCAGTGGGGCATCCAGGGGCTGACCCAGGGTTGTACCAGTACCACCAGACCAAACAGCAGGAAACACGCAGGGTCTCCCAGGAGCCAGCGCAGGGCCAGGGCCACAGCAGGTAGCCACACAGGCTGCCCCAGAGCCCCCAGCAGTAGCAACAAGAGCACCAGAAAGGCCAGCCACTGCCTGATACCCATGGCACCAGCCCTGTCCCTGGAGAAGTGGCCGTGGAATGCACTCTCACCTCTGTCCCTGGGCTTCCTGGCCCTGACCTCCTGCCCTCAGAGCAGCCTGTCCACCCCACCCCCGATGGTGGCTCAGACAGTGGCTGCTGTGCCACTGCCCTCTTCCTCCTGTTGTTTTGTCTGCCTGGTCTTGTGTGCAGTCCCAGCCTCCTTGTCTGTTGTCCAGGCCTGACCCCCACCTCTGCAGGACTCCAGGGTCTCCAGGTCTCTCTCCTGGAGTGCGCACACCAGCTCCTTTCTGCTTGTCCTGATTGCCTGGTTCCCTTTCCAGAGTGGCACCTGCCTCCCTCCCCTTCCCTCCACGCCTACCATGTTCCAGGCATTTGGGAGACAGGCAGAAATCCCCATCCTGGGGAGATTGATCCCCTCACTCAAGTCAAATGGAAAAGCATCAGGTACTCTGTCAACCCCACTGGGCGATCTTCCTGTGGCAATCACTAAACCCTCGGAGAGATGGGGCTCTGCTGGGTTAAGCCTCTTGTTCCCAGTGCTCAGGTGTCCCTAACCTCCTGCCAGGTGCACAGCAACAGCTCAGAAAATACTTAAATGCCTGCATTGCCTGAATTCAAACCTAGCTGTCCACCACAGGCCTGCACTGGGACTCCGCCTCACCTCCACATCAGTGGGGATTGAGCTTGGGGTTCAAAAGTTGAACTCTTCCTGTGATGTGTGGTTGCCCCTTGCATCTAGAGGCAGTGACAGGAGCCACCATACACCGAAGTAGGGCTGGGGCATGGCCCTCCTGGCTGTAACTCCCTCCACTGGATCCTTAGAGCAGGGCACCAATCCAGGAGCAGTCAGTACACTGGAGGTGGGAGAAAGGGGAGTGTGATCTCCCCAGGGCTGGCAGAGGTCTGACGCAAGGTCCTGTGGCATCATCTTGTCTTGGGTGGCCATCGTCATCCACTCAGCCCTAGGGTCCATGGCTGCTGTTGCCCCTTCACCCCAGGGCCAACTAATTCACACTCTGCACTCTACTACTTGGCACCCAGCAACAAGCGCAGGCGTCCTGGGGCTCATATACCCTCACAGCAGCCTAGCCTGATAGGACCGCCTGGGTTCCTCAAAAGTAAGATGTTCAAACATCATGGCTGCCAGAATAGGGGAGGGAAGTCTGAGATCTTCCATGATTGGAAGGTTGGGGGCTTGAAATCGCTGTGACTGCAGAAGCAATGTGATTGCTAGGTGATTGCTGTGGTCTCCTCACCTCAGATGGGGGGCCTGGCCTGCAGGTCCATGTGAACTGACCCTCAGTCATATATGCAACCCACCTCAGAGCCCCAGAACAGAATCCCAGAGGCTGGCAGGGTGCAGCCCAGAAATGTGGATGCTGAGTCCTGATGTTCCTAGCCCAGCCAGTCTAAGGGCAGTACGCACTGGCCAGAATCTTTTATTATAAAGTGAGAAGTGAGAGTCCCAAGGTCTGACCCATTCCACGATGGGTCCATCTGGGCCTCCTCGGCCCCGGATGAGGGAGGAGTAGCGCTAGACGAGGGCCCAAGGACATTATTCAGTCAACATTCAGAGGGAGCTGCAGCACGACCCTACAGCTAATGCAAATCAATGCCCGAGATTTGAACCCTGGACCCAGTTCCAAGGGCCTGTGAGCTTACTTTCAGCCTGGAAATGATCCAGTTCTTAGTGGCCAGGTCTCTGACTGTCCCCTGTCTGGGCCTTGCCCCACCTGGAGGGTCCAAGGACGTGGAAGAGAGAAAGGGACTGGGTCACAAGTTCAGTCTGGAGAAAGGGGCAGGACTGGGAGAGGCGTGGAGTGGTGGTCCAGGCAGCAGTAGCCAACTGCGCGGGGGGCATGGTTGATCCCTTGGTGGGTGTAGCCAGATCCCGCGTCAGGTAGCAGGGTGCGCAGCCAGGTGGCGCTCCAGCAGTGCTCGGTGCGAGAAGACCTTGCCACAGGCGGGGCAGGGCGCACGCTCCGGCCGGTGTGTGCGCATGTGCACATTGAGGGAGCTCTTCTGTGTGAAGCGCTTGGCGCAAACTGCACATTGGAAGGCGCGCACGCCAGTGTGTGTGACCATGTGCTTGAGCAGGTAGTCGCGCAGCGAGAAGGATCGCCAGCACACTGCGCACTGGTGCGGCTTCTCACCTGCGGACAAGGAGGGCAGCGCTTGCGTCAGACCACCCAGCTCTCCCAGGCTCCGGTTATGGCAGGGGCTCTGCTCCTCTCCCCTCCCGGGATTATGTGGGAAACCTCCCCCGACTCTGGAATCCACCTGCTCCACAGGAAGCTCCTCTCCTGGACACATGCCAAGGGTGCCACTGTCTGGCAGGTACCCCGCAGCAGGGAACCCTGCCAATCTGGAACATCCACTGCCTGTCTGGCTCCCCACTAGGAACTCCCCAGACTTTCAGGGCGCTTCCTCCCCAGCTCAGACCTTGCCCGGTAGTGGGAGACATGCCCAGCCTCCAGACGCACACATAGGTAGAGCCTTCTGAATTCTCCGACTTCAGTCACTATTCTTTTTTTACTTTTTTTTGGTATTGGGGATTGAGTCCAGGGGTGCTTTACCGCTGAGCTACATCTCCAGCCTTTTTATTTGAGACAGTGCCTAAGTTGCACAGACTGGCCTTGTGATCCTCCTGTCTCAGCCTCCCTAAGTGCTGGGATTATTGGGATTATAGGCATGCACCACCCCACCGGGCTTCAGCCTCCTGAGTCGTAAGATTAAAGGGGTGTGCCGCTGCACCCGGCTTTGCAGTTACTATTCTAGGGGCAGTCTGGCAAGGCGCAGCATGCCTGAACAAGGAGAGATCAGGATACATCGGCCCTTCCTACTGGGAGCCCCGGCTGCCTAGTACTCCTGACTGTTGCCACTAGAATGTCCCCAAGGTGAGAGGCTGCCCTCATCACCCTAGACAGCAGGGGAGGCAGCCTGTGCTGGACTCTAGTCATGTGTTGACAGTCTATCTCAGCAGCAAGGGACTGCAGAGCAGTGCCTGCTGGGCTGGAGCTTGGGAGGGACTGTTCCCCAGACCAACCAGGTGTGGGCACTTGGCTTAGGTCACACGTCTTGCAAGGTTCGCACTACCTTGAGTCCTAGCAGCCTTCTGCATGCCAATCACCCAGCTCCCCTTGTGTGGGGCTCTTCCCTTTCCTCCCAGGGCAGCCAAATAGTTTGAACTGTGACATCCCAGTCACTTCTCAGCTCAGACAACACTGACAGCATTCCCACCCCTCAGAGTCAAATCCCTGTTCTGGCCCCCAAAGAGCCTCTGACTTCCGGCGCACTATGGTCTTGGTTTTCCTGACAATGGTCAGCTCTGCCTGCTGGCTAGCTTCCACTTTTCTTACTCCCATCCCAACCCAGTGCCCAGGGAGCACCTTACACAGGACCCCTCTTCCCCCACTTCTCTCTGGCCCTGAGGAGACTCCCTGGCCAAGATCAGAATGAAGTTTCCCATGGCCTTTGGGGCCCTGTTCTCCTCAGGGACCTGTGAGGTTAGGACACTGTAGCCAGGTCTTCCTCCTAGAACTCCAGCCCAAGGGCTCCTCAGGCCTCATTCAGCTGCCTCTCTGCCAGCGTCCCCAATCTTTCTAGGCCAGAGAACCCACCCTACTTCACCTCCAGCCCCAATCACCTAGTAAGCATCTGGAGGTGTAGGAGACTACCTGAAGCTCCGCTCCACCCCACCCCCAATCCCTACTCCATCCCTCCTGAGCCCCAGGCTCCAACAACAACTTTTCAAAGGTCCTGGGGCAGGCTCCTGCTCCCTGATCCAGGCTCAGGATTCCCCCTCTCCCAAAACACGAGGGGGGAAGACACAGGCAAGAGTACCTATTGCTCACATGAGACTTCCCCCAACATGCTTCACATTTGGAGGGTTCAATTTCAGACCCCTGGGGTAACCAAAAACAACAAAACCACACCAGTGCCCCATTGCCCCTAGGGCTTGAATCTCCAATGACCAAGGGGCTCAGGAAGGTGGTCCTCCCGTCCCGGGCTCACCCGAGTGGATGAACATGTGCTTGGTGTAGTTCTTCCGGGAGCTGAACGTCTTGCGGCAGTGACTGCATTCGTAGGCAGGCTGCTCCGCGGTGGGAGCGCGCACAGGGGCGCCCGAAGGGGCGGTGGTGGGCGCCGCGGGCGGGGCCAGGGGCTCCCCGAGCTGAGCGCTGGGGGCCGCCTCCGGCTGCAGCGCAGGGTAGAAGGCGGGTGGGGGCGCAGGAGCCGGCCCTGCGGGTGCGGGAGGGGCCGGCGGGGGTGGCCCCGGGGTGCCCAGGTGGAAGGGGAAAAGCGCCACAGGCATGCCTGAGGGTTTCACGCCGGGCACGCGGGGTCCCGCCAGGGCGCAGTCGGGCGGGGCCGGGGTCTCGGCAGGACCGCCCTCTGCGGCAGTGCCGCCCTCCTCGTGCCAGGCGGACACGTAGCTCTCTGGAAACACGTCCTCAGCCACCGCAGCCCCGCGAAGGAAATCTCTGCCCGCGCCGTAGTCGGCGAGGCCGGCGGGCGCGGGCGGGTCCTCCCGAGCGCTGTCGGCCGCGGCAGTTAGGAAGCCCGACGCGCAGTCCGGGAAAGCAGGGGGCGCCTGGCCCTCCCCGGGGCCGCCGCCTTCGCCCTCCTCGCCGTCGGTCTCGCCGTCGGTGTCCTCCTCATCTTCACCTCTGTCCTCAGGGGCCAGCAGCGCTGGGTCCGCGTCGGGACCCTCGGCCTTGGCGGGGAGTGCGGGCAGCTGCAGACGCGCGGGCTGGCGCTGCTTACGGCTGTGTGCTGCCCCAGGGTGTCCCAGGGGCCGTGCGGCCAGCAGGTGGCGCAGGCGGTGGCGCAGCTGCGCGGGTGCCAGCGGCGGGGGCACGGGCGCCGGCAGGGGTGCGGGCGCGGGGGTGCCCGGGGCACGAGCGCGTGCGATGATCTGCGTGCACTCATCTATGACCGTCTGGATGCGGAGCACCGACGCGGCCGTGAGCACCTGCAGCGCCTCGCCCTGGGCCACCACGAGGGAGCCGCTGTAGAGGAACTCCACGAGCTGGCGCACCGTCTGCGCAGGCACCACTGGTGGTACGCGGATCTCGGAGTGGCCGAGCAGCAGCTTGTCCTGAAAGAAGGGCGAGCCGGCAGCCAGCACGCAGCGGTGTGCGCGCAATGAGGCCTCACGGATGCGCACAGTTACGTCGCAGAAGTGCCCACCCAGCCTCTGCCCATTGAGGGTCTCAAGCAGTGAGCGTGAAAAGTTCTGCAGGTGGATGTGGTGCACTGCCTCGGCAGCCGCCATCTATGTAGAACAACAGGACCAGGACAGGAGGTCAGCCAAGGACTCTCCTCTCCCAGCATTCAGGTCTCCTCAGCCCTTAATTTACAGAAGGACAGGACCACAGGTGCACTGCACTCCAGGCCTTGCCCACCCCATCTCTCCCCAGCACCCCCTCACAGTCCCTATTCACAACACACAGGACGTGAGCACCTCAAGTCCTCGGCAATGCCCTCTGCCCCACAGCCCCAGCATACCTCTGGGAAGGGATTAGGCATATCAGTTCCCAGCTCTGCTCGCTGCCCCCACCTCCCAAGGTGCAGGGCTCACCTCTTCTTCTTGGCCCACTCCACCCCAATCCAGATACCCTTAAGTAGCCAGGTGCAGTGGCACACACCTGTAATCCCAGGCACTGGAAGGCTGAGGCAGGAAGATCTTGAATTCAAAACCAGCCTCAGCAACTTAGCAAGGCCCTAAGCAACTCAGCAAGACCCTGTCTCTAAATAAAATATAAAAAGGGTTGGGGATGTGGGTCAGTGGTTAAGTGCCCCTGGGTTCAATCCCCGGCTCAAAAAATATCCTTAAGTAGCCTCCACTCTCCCTCCCAATGTGTGGCTCTATGTAGAAGCAGCCAGGAACCTACATTCAGGACCAGCTGCCCGCCTCACTCAGCAGATCTTCCTGCAGAGACACTAGCCAGTGTTCACTCGGCTAGCTGTGGCCCCCACTCTGGCTTTTTTCTTCTGGAATTCCCTTGCCACACTTCTCAGCCTTCCTGCAGCCAATGCCCTGTGCTGACCCAGGAATGCTGCATCAGAAAGGGGTTACATGGGCTGGGGTTATGGCGCAGTGGTAGCGTGCTTGCCTAGCATGCGTGAGGTACTGGGTTCGATCCTCAGCACCACGTAAAAATAAAATAAAGATATTCTGTCCACCTACAACTAAAAAAAATAAATATTTAAAAAAAAAAAAAAAAGAAAGGGGTTACATTAACTAGTGTATGCAGGCCTTCACAGGGGCTGGGGGCACATTTGCCTCTTGGACAGAGCCATTTGAGTGTGCCTGGTCACAGAGGACTGAGGGCAGAGCTTGGCAGTAGCTGGGGAGGTGCCCCGGGAGAGGCAAGAATCTGGTCCATGGCAAGACCTCAAGGCCCTCACTCTCTATGGCATCTTCATGGGGCCTAAGGAGCCCAGGGTGTAGGGGTGACACTGAGGGGTACATGCAGACCACGTGACTGGGTAGGTGCAGGTGAAGCACCAGCAGACCAGAGTCTGCATGAAGCCGTGCCAGAAGCAGGCTGAGCAATCCTTGTGCTTCTTGTGAACTGTGGCCCTGTGATGCAGGCACTGCCCAGCCTTGGCCACCAGAAGCGGGGTGCCGCCAGGGGACTCCAAGAAACTGCTACTTCACCCACCAAGCAGGTGCCCAGAGCACACTGGACCTGTTTTTCTGTCTGCGGAACAGGGATGCTCATCTTGCACCCAGAATGTACAGATTTCTGGTCTAAGAGGGAGAATCAGGAAACACTGAGACTGTCTACTCTCCACCAACGTGTCTCTCCAGGGTCACAACCCCGGAGTGGAGCCTCACTTAATCCTGCCCCTATACCCTAAGGATCTGTTGGGGATCTCAAGACTCAACCCTTCCTTGCACATTTGCAAAAATCATCTTCCAGCCTGACACTCCCGACCACTTCTGCATCAGTTACCACGGGCCTGGACAAACGAAGTAAGTTGCTGGCTCCCTGCACATCCGCCACTTCCAGGTCTACTCCCCACAGACCTGGACCCTTCTTAGCTCAGAACCCTCTAGGGCGTTGAATCAACTCCTCAAAGGAGACAAGCCTCTGCATCTACAAAGGCTGGTCTCCGCCAGCTACATCATTCTCCATTGTATGGGAAAGGAGGGCGGGGCACAAACCTGCGCACCAACCCGTGAGGCCTGAACCCTTTCTTTTTCCAACCTCCCCCGCCCCGCCCTGCTCCCCGAAGGGCTCCGATTCTTCAGCCCAGACGCAGCAGGGCGGTCCTGGATGCCTCGGAACAAAGGCCCACCCTCCCGGGACTGGCGTCGCACCCCCGTCGCCACGCCTTCGCCCACGCGCATTGCTCCAAGCGCCCTGTCCTGCACTCAGCACCACTGCTCGCGCCCTACCCCGCGCGCTGAGCCGCCTTCGCCCCGCTGCGACCGCACGCGCTGCAGCCCCCACCAACCTACGTTTCCCGCCTCTGCACCCTTGCCCGCGCGGAGCCCCAGTCCTGCAGCGCCCTCTCGCGTTCGCAGCGCGCTCCGAGCCCCAGTGCAGGCGCCCCTCCCCTAGCACGCCCCGGCCTCCCCGCCGGCCCTGCGGCAGGGGGATGCCCGCCCGACCCCACCTCCGACTCCTGGCCCTGCAGTGGCCGCCTCCTGCTCACCAACTCGTAGGCCGCACTTCCGGGCCGGGACGCCTGCGGAACCCTAGGCCGCGGCCGTTGCGGCGCAGGCGGAGCGCAAGGTCGCAGCACGTTTCCCGTGTTTCTATGGAGATTTGCCACCGCCGCCAGGCCGCACTTCCGGCTCTCGTCAGAGCTGGAAACAACAGCAACAGAATCACGCTTCCGGCGTCGCCCTGGTGACGGGGTGGGGGCGGGGCCAGAGCTGTCACTCCGCTCGCTTTCCGCCCGGCTGGAAACCCCGCGAAAAGGGAAGGTGGGGCCGGGCGCTTTGGTGCGACTGTAATCCCAGCCACGTGGGATTGCAAATTCGAGGACAGCCTGGGCAATTTAGCGAGATCCCATCTCAAAGCAAAGGTAAAAAGCGTTGGGGATGTCACTCTGTTACCACGCTCTCAATCCACACTTGCGGAGCAGGCATGCAACACGGGGCTAGGCCTGGTCTCATTGTTCGACTCCGACCCTCCAGTGCGGCCTGTCCCGCCTGCTGGATCTGCGCCCGTTACTTTGACAACTCCCTTTCACCTCAGGTCATTGCTCTCCAGCCTCACGGGCTCCTGGTCATTTCCTCCATCTGTGGCACCCTCTCACACAGCCAGGTGTCCTCAGCATCCTTCCTGACTTCAAACCAACCCTTACCTTTTGTCCACAGTTTGCCAGGGTGAAAGATCACCTGTGTCTTTCATCCTGACACAGGAACAGGCAGCTGCTCACCCTGCCCTGGCTTTCCCTGAGTCTGACCCTGGAGGATTCTCTAAGGTTTTGTACCCAAACACCCAGAAACGGTAAATGAGATCATATTATTTGAGTAGTTGCACTGCTCGGTGAAAGAGGCTTTGCAGTTGTAATTAAGGTTATTAATCAGCTGACCTTAAAATAGAGGATGATTCTTAATTATTTAGGTAGTTCCAAGGTAATTGCAGAGGTCCTGAAATTCAGAAAAGAAAGGCAGAGCCTTTGAAGGTAGAGAGGACCAGATAACGGAAGGCAGGACTGGAAGTCTGAGAAGAGCCCTGGACAACAGCCAGCAGAAAAACAAGGCTCAGTCCTACAGCAGCGAGGAACTGAATTCTGCCAACCTCTTGAATGAACTGGAGTAAGTAGATTCTTCCCCAGAGCCTCCAAGTAAGAGCCCACCTGGCCCACACCTCAAGCTTGTGAGACCAGAGCCAAGAACCTGTGGGAAGGGTGAGCTGGAAAGGATGATCTCTAAGCCACTGAGTTTGTGTTACAGTGGCAACAGAATAGAGGCACACCTGGGGAGGCCCAGGGCCTCCATAGAAGAAGCACACCTGGGGAGACCTGGGGACTCCACACAGGCAGAACCTGACAAACGCCATGGCTTGTTCTCTTGCCTCACCAACCCAAACCCTTCGCCTCCCTCTTGTTTTTCCAGCAGTCATCATTCTCACAGAGGAGCCATCACTACTCCTTCCTGCAAGCCCTGGGCCTTGGGGTAAAAGTGAGGAGAGTGGCTGGAAGAGGCCCAGCTGAATTCTGGGAAGGGCAGCTGTGGGGGTGGCAGAGGGAGGGCAGTGTCCCCTGGGCAAGGCAGGAAGGAACTGTGGGCTGAGGTGCAGAAGTGTGGGGAGGGCGTGTCCCACTGGCACATAAAAGGGGCTACAGGACAACAAAGGGCCTACCTGGGTGGCAAACTCAGAAGGCCCAACCCAACACTCAAGGAGAGAACTCCAAGTGGTTTCAGCAAAGGCCTCAGCCCTGAAGGGAGAGTTCTGGTGAATGAGAAGGAGAAGATGGAGGACCTGGCCCAGAAGGTGGGGAGGGCCCTGGGAGGGAGGAAACAAACCCTGACCCCTCTCAGGCAACCAAGGGCATCAAGAACTCTGGTGCCTCCAGCATCACAAGCCTTAAGAAAACATGTATTTTTCTCTTTTTCTTAAGACCTTATTGTGGTAGTCATTCTTTCTTGCTTTGCACTAGATACTGGGGATTGAATTTCAAGGTGCTCAACCACTAAGCCATATCCCTAGTCTTTTTTTTTTTTGATACAGAGTCTCACTAATTTGCTGAGACTGGCCTCAAACTTGTGATCCTCCTGCCTCAGTCTCCCTAGTTACTGGGATTACAGGCATGTGCCACTAAGCCCAGCTCATGGGAGCGAGTGCAGCAGAGGATACCAGGTTAGGGAAATAGGGAAGAGCTGCGTGGCCCAAATATTGAAAATCTGAGGCCAGGCCCAAGCTGGGAGAAGCAGGTCCCAGATGGATCTGAAAGCACTGGAGCAATCGAGCTCCAGCGTGACTGGGCTTCCTCAGCTGACTCAGGCATGGGTCAGTGGGCAAGTGGCTTCCACCAAGGCGTCTTCCAGAGCCCCTCAGCTGTGCCTGTTCACAGCCTCTCTCCATTCTGCACCACTACTGTAAGGTCCGATTACCAGTAAAGACCATGACCACTAGGCGAAAAGGTAAAAAGCACGGCTTTATTGGGGTCTGCTCTCAGGAGAGTTTCAATAGTCCACCAGTGTGGGCCAGAGAAGTCGCACCCAAGACTGGGAGAAGCTATTTTTATGGGTAGATTGAGGGGAGGGGATTCTCACGAAGAGGTGTCTCTTTTTGGTTGGCTGAGACCCAGTGACAGGTATGGGCTGATTTTAGAGGTCAGCGTGTTCATTGATGATTGGCTGACGTCAGAGTGGTGAGCAGTCGACCATTTGGCGCACTCGAGTAACTTCAGATGCCCTGCCTCCCTTTGTCTAACCGCCATCTCTCGACCCAACAACTACCAGGCCAACTCATCATTCAGGGTCACCCTCTCTGGCTGTTACTGTCTAGCAGAAAAGCCTAATACCCAAGTCCCTGTGTCCACAAACCAGGTCCCATCCTGTGAGTCTGGACTGTGCCAGATGTGGGATGCAGGTCCCAGGATTCAGGAACACACCTGTATGCCAGGAACTTCCACCTGGCCCAAGGTGCCCATGCTAAAATATACTCCATGGAAACCCCTCCCCATATGAGATAGATGGGGGCCGAGTCTGAGAGGGATCTCTGGCAAGGCCAGTAGCAGCAAAGAAGGGCTGAGCCACAGAGGAAAGGACTTGATGTTGACATTCCCTCAGGGCCTGGGGACAATGTAGTTTAGGGAGGGGACTAGAAAAGAGGCCCAAATCTAGTCTCTGGAGAGGTCTACCTAGGGGGTAGAGGCAAGAACCAGGCTTTGTGCCTTTAGCATTTACCTGGAAAGTAAAGGCATCCAGAGATTAAGGGTCTTCAGAAGGGGTGGAGGCAAAGAAAGCCTGCCAGTTAGAAAAGGTTTGAAGAGCTTTGATATGTAAAAGAGCAACTCAGGAAAGACCTTCCTTGACTTCATCCTCTGGTTTCTGCCCCTCCACTGGGTGTCCTGAGTTGGGAATCCCCTGCCTGCTGGATGTGGGCCTGGCACCTTCACACTTCCACAGTCCTTAGATGCTGCTTTTCCTGCCTCCAGACAGCTCTTTCCATTCCCCCACTTCAAGTGAACAATTCCACCATCCTTGGTAAATTTACCACGCAGTATAATCTCACCACCCTCCATTTCTATCCTTCTGGCAGGCTCCCATGACCCATTCACTGTGAGTCCCTGTCCCAATTTCTGTTCACCACTAAAGTAATGTCACTACCTACCACTTTGCACATTCTGGGCAGTTCACATCAACCACATAACACAGTCTCGGTCCCTTCCCTTTGGGCTCCTGTGCTACCTAGACATTGCTAACTTCGTCAGCTCACACTGTTCCATTCAGTGGGCAACTGAGCAGCCACAGCCAGCACAGGAGAAGCCACCTAAGTAGCACACCTGACCTCATTCACTCCCTTGGGTAAGGACTGTTCTCTGTCCGTTGTGCTGAAGCTGTTGGTTAAGTCTGCTCTGTTAGCCAGAAAGCATCTATTACAAAAAAGGATGGGGGCTGGGGTTATGGCGCAGTGGTAGCGTGCTCGCCTAGTACGCGTGAGGCCCTGGGTTCGATCCTCAGCACCACATAAAAATAAAATAAAGATATTCTGGGCTGGGATTGTAGCTCAGCGGTAGAGCACTTGCCTCACATGCGTGAGGCCCTGGGTTCGATCCTCAGCACCACATACAAGCAATAAAATAAAGACATTGTGTCCATCAACAACTAAAAAAAAAAAAAAATTAAAAAAAAAAAATTAGCCGGGCGTGGTGGCTCACGCTTGTAATCCCAGCACTTTGGGAGGCTGAGACAGGAGAATCGCGAGTTCAAAGCCAACCTCAGCAAAGGCGAGGTGCTAAGCAACTCAGTGAGACCCTGTCTCTACATAAAACACAAAATAGGGCTGGGGATGTAGCTCAGTGGTCGAGTGCCCCTGAGTTCAATCCCCAGTACCAAAAAAAAAAAAAAAAGGATGGGTCCCTAGTGGCCCATCTCCAGGAACTTCCTTACTACTTAGCATACCTGATACAGGTCCCCATGGACCCTGACAGGCCCTCTCCCAGGCTGCTCAGGTCCTTGCCCTGGTGGACCCACAGGCCCTGCCTCCCTTTCTTTTTTTCCCTTTTCTTTTCTTTCATTGTTGCAGTTATAGGGATTTAATCAAGCCGCATCTGACCACCAACCTACATCCCCAGTTGTTATTTATTTTTTCAGTACTGGGTATTGAACCCAGGACCTTGTGCACACCAGGCAAGTGCTCTACCACTGAACCACATCCTCTGTCCTTTTTATTTTTCTTTTGAGACAGGGTCTCACTAATTTGCTGAGGCTGGCCTTGAATTTGTGATCCTCCTGCCCTAGTCTCTGGAGTGGCTGGGGGGAAAATAACCATTTTATTTTTATTTCTTTCTTTACCTACTTATTTATTTTGGTACCAGGAATTGAACCCACGGGTGCTTAATCACTGAGCCACATCCCCAGCTCTTTTTTATTTTATTTATTTATTTATTTATTTATTTTTGGTACTGGAGATTGAGCTCAGGGGCACTCGACCACTGAGCCACATCCCCAGCCCTGTTTTGTGTTTTATGTAGAGACAGGATCTCACTGAGTTGCTTAGCACCTCGCTGTTGCTGAGGCTGGTTTTGAGCTTGCGATTCTTCTGTCTCAGCTTCCCAAAGTGCTGGGACTACAAGTGTGAGCCATTGCGCCTGGCTTTCTTTTTTATATTTTATTTAGAGACGGTCTACTGAGTTCCTTAGGGCCTTGCTAAGTTGCTAAGACTGGCTTTGAACTCACAGTTCTTCTGCCTCAGCTCCCCAAGCTGCTGGGATTACAGTCCTGTGCCATCATGCCCAGCTGCGATGATTCATACATTTTAAATTGAATGTCATTATGAGTAGTGGAATAAAATATCCAGCTGTCCTTCTTGGGACACAGATTGCTCCTTAGCCATGGCCACTTCCTGTCGCAAGTTCCAAAAAAAAAAAAAAAAAGAGTAGTAATGCTGACAATTTTATTACAGAATATTATTACAATTGTTCTATTTTTTTTTAAATTGTTCTATTTTATTGATTTCTGCCCAATGGATAAATTAAATTTTGTGATAGGTATTTATGTACAGTATAGGAAAAGACTTAAAATATATAAGGCAGCACTAGCCACAGTTTCAGGTACCTACTCAGGATCTTGGAATATATCCCCAGGACATAAGCAGGGACTACCATACCACACTTACTTTTCTGGCTGATGGACATTTGGTTGGGTTGTTTCCACCTTTTAACTGCTGTGAATTGTGCTGGTATGAACTTTTTTTTTTTTTTTTTTCGGTACCAGGGATTGAACTCAGGGGCACTTGACCACTGAGCCACATCCCCAGCCCTATTTTGTGTTTTATGTAGAGACAGGGTCTCACTGAGTTGCTTAGCACCTCGCCATTGCTGAGGCTGGCTCTGAACTCGCGATTCTCCTGTCTCAGCCTCCCTAAGTGCTGGGATTTCAGGCTTGAGCCACCACGCCCGGCTCCCAGCCCTTTTTTATATTTTGTTTTGAGATAGTATCTCACTGAGTGGCGTAGGGCCTCAATAAGTTGCTGAGGCTCGTTTCCTCCTGCCTCAGCCTTCCAAGATGCTGATTATGGCACGTGCCGCTGTGCCCAGCACCTTCAGTAATTTTTAGTGAATTTATATTCAGCATTGTGCAGTCATCACCACAATCGAATTTTAGAAGATTTCCTTCCACTTTGAAACTTCCATGTGTGGTCTGTGTCCCTTTCTGCTCCAGCTGCAGCCCTAAAAGCCACTGACCTGGCCCTTGGCTGTATGTGGCCCCTGTGTGAGGAATGATGAGGACAGTGAGTCCTGGTTCTGCAGGACATCTCCCTTCTGACAGGACATTGGTTACCTTGTGGTGCCCTCTTTCCTTCCCTCCTGCATCACCTGTAGATCTATGGATGGGAAATCAGTCAAATTCCTGCTGGGCTTCAGGCCACAATCTACTGGTGAGAACCCCTCACAGTGATTCTGGGCTGACACCTACTGCATCCCTGTGGGATTTCAGTGTTGTGGACCCAAGGTGGGACGTTACATCTGACTGTGCTCCGCCTGCTCAGGTGCCATCAGGCAGCTACATTAACACCAGGAGCCTCCTGTGTAAACCTAAGTAGATAATTCAGGCCTGCTCCGGGGAATTTGGCTTGGGAAATGGTGTTTTTCACATTTTATCATCTAATTATCAGGGTGCGTTCTTCCGTAAGCAAGAGCTAGGGCCATGTGTTCTCCTGAAATAGAGTTCCCTACAGAAAGGCAAGATTGAGGCCGAGTTCTCAGAGTGAGAGGTAAGCTAAAAGGCAGCATCACATGGTACCAGATGGCCTGGTTTTCAGACTCTCTCTGTTTTGCAGTGCTGGGGCTCAAACACAGGGCCTTAACCATGCTAGACAAGAGCTCTACCACTGAGACACATCCCCTCTTTTTATTTTTATTTTGAGACAGGGTCTCACTAAGTTGCCTAGACTGGCCTTGCACTTGCAGTTTTCCTGCCTCAGCCTCCTTTCCTATCTGTCGCACAGCAACTGCACTAAACTGAAAGTGGCCCTTGAGTACATGTGTACTGATTCCTGGAACCTTTAAGTTTTACTTTAGTAGAAGTAAGGGTCTTTGGGGCTGGGGATATAGCTTAGTTTGGTAGACTGCTTGCCTCGCAGGCACAGGCCCTGGGTTCAGTCGTTAGCACCACAAAAAAAAAAAAAAAGAAGAGGAAAGAAAGAAAAAATAAATAAGGGACTTTGTAATTGTGATTAAGTATCTTAAAACAGGGGCATCATCCTGAATAATTTGGTGGACCTTAAATGTAAATTAACATGCATTAATATGCATTCTTATAATAGAGAGGCTGAGAAAACAAACTCATGGTTCTGGAAGAGAAATCTAAAATCAAGGTGGTGGCGAGGTAGGTTTGATTCTGAGGATTCTTCTCATTGCATATTGGGGTAGGAGGTGAGAGCTCTCAAGGGCCTCTTCTTCTAAATACATTACTGACATCATGGGCCCCACCTACTTAACCTCATCTAACCCAGTTATCACCCAAAGACTGCATCTCCAAATGTCATCACATTAGGAATTAGGGCTTTGCCATATGAATGACTGGGGACACATATCACTGACACCCAGAGAGAGATGCATTTGGAGTCAGAACACAGATTTGAAGATGTTGGTCCTGAAGATAGGAGTGATACAACCACAAGCCCAGGGATGCCTAGAGCTACCAGAAGCTGGAAGAGGCAGGAAGAATCTTCTCCAGCTTCCAGAAGCGTGAGAGAATAAATTTTTGTTTTAAGCCACCAAGTTTGTGGTAGTGTTAGAGAAGCCACAGGAAACTAGTGGAGGAACCACAGTGATTCCAAAGAGCAAATGAAAAGAGCTGGTGCTTTCTCCAGCAGTCTACATGGGCAAGAATCTTTTGCTTTTGCTTTCCACCTTGTTCCCACCTACCCATTCCCAACCTGGAATCTTGAAATGGCAATCAAATATGCCACCTTCTGCTAAAGTCTGCCAGCTCCTCATTACAATTTAAGAAATACTCAGTCAAAAGCTGTGTATAGCCGGGTGCGGTAGCGCATGCCTATAATCCCAGCAGTTTAGGAGCCTGAGGCAGGAGGATGAGTTGAAACCCAGCCTCAGCAACAGCAAGACGCTCAGCAACTCAGTAAGACTCTGTCTCTAAATAAAATACAAAATAAGAGCCAGGTGCGGTGGCTCAAGCCTGTAATCCCAGCACTTAGGGAGGCTGAGACAGGAGAATCACGAGTTCAAAGCCAACCTCAGCAACGGTGAGGCACTAAGCAACTCAGCGAGACTCTGTCTCTACATAAAACACAAAATAGGGCTGGGAGTGTGGCTCAGTGGTCCAGTGCCCCTGACTTCAATCCCCAGTACCAAAAAAAAAAAAAGGAGAGTGATGGCCAGGCCTGGTGGTCCACGCCTGTAATCCCAGTGACTCAAGAGGCTGAGGCAGGGGGTTACAAATTCAAAGCCAGCCTCAGCAGTTTAGCAACTGTGAGACCCTGTCTCAAAATTAAAAAGGGCTGAGGATGTGGCTTGGGGGTCAAATTCCCCGGGTTCAATCCTTGGTGTTACCAAACAAACAAAAACAAAAAGCAGGAATGTAGCTCAGTGGTAGAGCACACCGGTCCATCCCTAGTCCTGTTGCAGAGGGCAGTGCCAAGCAGCTGTGTGGGCGGGGAGGGGGCCATGAACGCCAGCTGTGTGTGGTCTCATGGGAAGAATCCAAGACAGGAGTTTATCAGAAAGTGAGAGTGAGGATCAGGTGCAGTGCGGGCACTGCACAGACTGCCTCTGGAGAGAATGGAGTGGTTTTTATGGAGTCTGGTGTTTTTAAGGGTTAGGGTTTCTTTTTTTTTTTGGTACCAGGGATTGAACTCAGGGGCACTCGACCCCTGAGCCAGGTCCCCAGCCCTATTTTGTGTTTTATGTAGAGACAGGGTCTCACTGAGTTGCTTAGCACCTCGCCATTGCTGAGGCTGGCTTTGAACTCACGAATCTCCTGTCTCAGCCTCCCTAAGTGCTGGGATTACAGGCTTGAGCCACCGCACCCGGCAGGGTTTCTTACCTTAGTTTCATTCCTTAGTGTATTCTTACCTTTTGGGGGCAGGTACTGGGGATTGACCTCAGGGGCACTAAACCACTGAGCCACATCCCCAGCCCAATTTTGTATTTTATTTACTGAAGCGGGCTTTGACCTTGCGATCCTTCTGCCTCAGCCTCCACAGCCGCTGGGATTTCAGGTTTTTCTTTTCTTTTCTTTTTTTTTTTTATACCGGGGATTGAACTCAGGGGCACTCGACCACTGAGCCAATCTCCAGCCCTATTTGTGTTTTAGGTAGAGACAGGGTCTCACTGAGTTGCTTAGCACCTCGCTGTTGCTGAGGCTGGCTGTGAACTCGCAATTCTCCTGTCTCAGCCTCCCTAAGTGCTGGGATTACAGGCTTGCGCCACGGCGCCCGGCTGATTTCAGGCTTTTCTTACCCTTCGTATAGCCCTCAGCACATTTCCTTTGTGAGAGTTCAGATGTCCTTGTCACAAGGATAGGGTTGTGAGGACTTGATCACAAAATGTAGGTGTTGTATGATCTTGAAACAATAGTTTCCTTAAGGATTATAATTAACTATTGCTAGGCGAGGTTTGGCATACCAGTTCCCATTTTCCAGATGTTTGTCTTTTTTGATAAAGTTCCCTGTGATTCCCGGTCCTGTGACCTATGAACTCTCTTTGATGTATATGTCTGTTGCACTGCTTCTAAGACACCCCCTTGTCCCTCCCTTACCCCTACCTGATCAAGGCTAAACTATCTACCTGCAGTACCAAGAAAAAATAAAGGAAAGAAAAAAGTCCTTAGAACAGGGTGCAGTGGCACACACCTGTAATCCCAGCACTTAGGGAGGCTGAGACAGGAGGATCATGAGTTCAAAGCCAGCCTCAGCAACGGCAAGGTGCTAAGCAACTCAGTGAGACCCTGTCTCTACATAAAACACAAAATAGGGCTGGAGATGTGGCTCAATGTCAAGTGCCCCTGAGTTCAATCTCCATTACCAAAAAACCCCCAAAAAACAAAAACAAAAAAAACCCCAAAACAAAACAAAAAAACAAAACAAAATTTAACCCCTTCAAAAGAACTCAAAGAACCAGAAAACAACACCCTCTACCCCAAAGTCCAGCAGAGACAGAAAATATAGTAGTATTTGCCAGGGGTTAAGGAGAGAGAGGAATGGGGAGCAAGTACTGAGAGGTATGGGGTCCCCCTCACTGTTTTTTTTTTTTTAATATCTTAATTTTATTTCTTTATTTTTATGTGGTGCTGAGGATCGAACCCAGTGACTCACGCATGTGAGGCAAGCGCTCTACCACTGAGCTACAGCCCCAGCCCCTCCCCCTCACTTTTTAAAAATTTTACTTGTACGTGGAGACAATACCTTTATTTTATTTATTTATTTTTATGTGGTGCTGAGGATCAAACCCAGTGACTCACTTGTGCTAGGCAGGTGCTCTACCACTGAGCCACAACCCTAGC
The DNA here is from genome assembly GCA_004024805.1 of Geosciurus inauris. Taxonomy (NCBI): domain Eukaryota; kingdom Metazoa; phylum Chordata; class Mammalia; order Rodentia; family Sciuridae; genus Geosciurus; species Geosciurus inauris. The sequence goes on along the minus strand of PVHX01009265.1, from coordinate 30,248 downwards.
TCCTGGGGTTTCCCTTTGGGATGATGAAAATATTTTAAAACTGGACAAAGTTGGTGGTTGTATAATATTATGAATGTATTATTTATTTTCGGTGCCAGGAATTGAATCCAGGAGCACTTAACCACTGAAGCCACATCCCAGCCCTTTTTAATTTTTTTTCCTTTTTTTGTTTGGTACTGGGGGCTGAACCCAGGAGCACTTAACCACTGAGTCGCATGCCTTTTTATTTTTTATTTTGAGACAGGATCTTGCTAAGTTGCTTATGGCCTCACTAAATTGCTGAGGCTGGCTTTGAATTAGTGATCCTCCTGCCCCAGCCCCAAGTTGCTAGGATTACAGGTGTGTTCCACCATTCCTGGAACAACATTATGAATGTATGGAATGCTACTAGATGTATATTTTATTTGTTAAGGCGCTATTCCAAAATCCAAATGAAACTCCAGGTCTTTTTTTTTTTTTTTTTGGCACCAGGGATTGAACTCAGGGCACTCGACCACTGAGCCACACCCCCAGCCCTATTTTGTGTTTTATGTAGAGACAGGGTCTCACTGAGTTGCTTAGTGCCTCGCTGTTGCTGAGGCTGGCTTTGAACTCGCGATTCTCCTGTCTCAGCCTCCCTAAGTGCTGGGACTACAGGCTTGAGCCACCGCGCCCGGCTTATTTTATTTTATATATATATTTTTTAGTTGTAGATGGACACAGTATCTTTATTTTATTTATTTTTATGTGGTGCTGAGGGTCGAACCCAGTGCCTTACGCATGCGAGGCGAGCGCTCCACCACTGAGCCACGACCCCAACAGTGTCCACTTCATGCTTTACTTATAACCCTTGCTGCTCTGCCACTGCAACTTATTTTAAAAATGGACAGGTTTCTTTCTCTTCCTTTGTCCCTGCTCCTCCCTAATCACTCTCCCTCCCTAATTTCCGGGGAAACAGGATTACCTTTCTTTCCCAACCTAGGAGATGTATCTGTCCTTGAGTACACACCCAGCACTGGAACAAAGTAATCCAGACTTTGGAGAGGTTACCAGAAGATCTCAGAAATGAGTATCTCCCAAATTAACAAGTGAATTACAGCTCCAGACTGAGAACACATGGAATGTGGCTTTTGAGTCACCTCCTTAAAAGCCCCTTGTTCCTGCTAATGGGCAGAATCACAGCCTTTGGGACAGGAGTCCCTGAGTTTCTCCTTGGTAGCAAAGCAATAAATCATTTTCCTTTTTCTTAAAACCGTGTCCTCATTATTGGATTGCCATTGCAGACAAGGACCTAGCTTTCGGCAACAAGATGCTGTCTCAAAAAAATTTAAAAAGGCCAGGCACAGTGGCACACACCTGTAATCCCAGCACTTTGGGAGGCTGAGACAGGAGGATCGCGAGTTCAAAGCCAGCCTCAGCAAGAGCGAGGCTCTAAGCAACTCAGTGAGACCCTGTCTCTACATAAAACACAAAATAGGGCTGGGGACGTGGCTCAGTGGTCGAGTGCCCCTCAGTTCAATCCCTGGCACCAAAAAAAAAAAAAAAAAGGCTCAATCGCTCAATAGTAAGGGCACCCCTGGGTTCAATCCCCAGTACCACACACAAAACCACACAGCACAAACAAAACACACACACACAAAACAAAAGAAAACAACCCCAAAACACCTAGAATAGTATTTGACCAAATGCATGGGGACTGTGGCCTAGTCAAATTGACACATAAAATTAGCCATCACAATAACAATGTCCTTTCTATGTATAAACCCAGACTGATGCCTGTAAGGGTGTCCTCATCTGTGTAAGGCTGTATGTCACAGTATCACAGGGCACACAGGGGGACGGAGTGGCTGCCTGGGGTCATCGCTAGGCAATGAGTCCACCAGGAAGGTCTGTCATGGAACCTCCCTGGTGGGTGGCAGGGGTAGTTGAAGCCATGGCCATTCAGAGGTTTCCATGCATCAGTCCTGTTAGAGGACTCTCAGAAGTCCAGACAGAAAGGTGAGGAAAAGCAGGCAGTAGGGACAGGATGGGCAATTGAGGAAAGAAAATGGCACGATAAAGCACAAGATGGGGGCTGGTGTGGCTCAGTGGAGAGCACTTGCCTAGCATGTGTGAAGCCCTGGGTTTGATTCTCAGCACCATGTAAAAATAAATAAAATAGGGCTGGGATTGTGGCTCAGTGGAAGAGCGCTTGCCTTGCATGTGTGAGTGCTGGGTTCGATCCTCAGCACCACATAAAAATAAATAAAGAGATTGTGTCCATCTACAACTAAAAAATATTTAAACAAATAAATAAAATAAATAAATAAAATAAAGGTCCATCGACAACTAAAACAATATATAAAAAAAAGTACAAGATGGGGGCTAAGGGTGTAGCTCAGGGGTAGAGTACATGCTTAGCACACACTAGGCCCTGGGTTCAATCCCCAGTACCAAAACACCACCACCACCAAAAACAAAACAAAAAGTAAAAAAAAAAAAGGGGGGATGGGGAACAGCAGCAACAACAATGAATTTTTTAAAAATGAAAAGAAAAAAAAATCACAGGGGAATCTGTAGCCTAGGCAGATCCACAGAGACAGAAAGTTGATTAGTGGGTGTCAGTGACTGGGAAGGGAAGCTGTAAGTTTCCTAGAGTTTCCAAAACAAAGTACTACAAACTGGGTTTTTAAAAACAACAGAAATGTATTCTCTCAGAGTTCCACAGGCCAGAAATCCAGACTATGGTTTTTGGTAGGGTTGGTTCCTTTTGGAATTTATGGAGGAGACTGTGTCCCATGCCTGTCTGATAATTTTTGGACAGTCTTGGGAATCCTTGACATTTCTTTGTCCGCAAACACATAATTCCAATCTCTGTCCCTGCCCTTTTTTTCAGTACTGGGTATTGGGGATTGAACCTAGGGGTGCTCTACCACTGAGCACTTTATTATTATTGTTATTTTTGTATTGGGGATTGAACCCAGTGGTTTTTTTGTTTTTTTTTTTTTGTACCAGGGATTGAACTCAGGGGCACTCGACCACTGAGCCACATCCCCAGCCCTATTTTGTGTTTTATGTAGAGACAGGGTCTCACTGAGCTGCTTAGCGCCTCGCCGTTGCTGAGGCTGGCTTTGAACTCGCGATTCTCCTATCTCAGCCTCCCTAAGTGCTGGGATTACAGGCTTGCGCCACCGCGCCCGGTTCCCAGTGGTGTTTTTGACAGAGCTACATCCCCAGTCCTTTTTTTGACCCAGGGTCTCACTAAATTGCTGAGGCTAACCTTGAATTTGCCATCCTTCTGCTTCATCCTCCCAAGTGGATGGGATTACAGGAATAGGCCCCAAGCCCAGGATTCTGCCTCTTTTTACAGTGTTTCCCCAGTGTACACATCTCTTCTTATAAAAGCAACAGTCTTTAAGATTGTTGGATTAAGCCGGGCGCGGTGGCTCACGCTTGTAATCCCAGCACTTAGGGAGGCTGAGACAAGAGAATCGCGAGTTCAAAGCCAGCCTCAGCAATGGCGAGGTGCTAAGCAACTCAGTGAGACCCTGTCTCTACATAAAACACAAAATAGGGCTGGGGATGTGGCTCAGGGGTCGAGTGCCCCTGAGTTCAATCCCTGGTACCA
>PVHX01009265.1:0-26562 GCA_004024805.1 Geosciurus inauris | reverse complement strand
GATTGTTGGATTAAGATTTACTCCATTCCAACTGGGCTTGGTGGACCATGCCTATAATCCCAGAGGCTTGGGAGGCTAAGGCAGGAGGATCACAAATTCAAATCCAGCCTCTGCAACTCAGTGAGACCTTGTCTCTAAATAAAATATAAAAAGGACTGGGGATGTGGCTCAGTGGTTAAGTGCCCCTGGGTTCAATTCCAGGTACCAAAAAAAAATTTTTTTTAGCCTACTTCAGTATGACCTCATTGTAACTTTTTTAAATCTGCAAAGGCCCTATTTCTAAATAAGGTCATATTCACAGGTACTTCAAAATATCTTTTTGGGGGACACAAGCACACAATAGGGGCATAGTGGGTTGAATGTGGACTCCCCCAAGAAGATATGCCTGCCTGTGAATGTAAACTAATTTAGAAAGGGTCTTTGCAGATAAAATTAAACATATCAGGATGAAGTCATTTTGGTTCATCAAGATAGGCCGCAAATCCAATGATGACCATCCCTGTAAAACACACAGAGACATTCAGTGATGCAGCCACAAGACCTCCTTAGCATGGGTTTGGGGGTCACATCTAAGGCGGGCAGGGAGACCCAGACACAGGTGTGGGGGTCATGGAAGGAAGAGAGGGTGAGGTGGCTATCTGTGGCCAGGTTTCCAACTGGGGTGGTGGGCAGTCATCAGCTGCCTTGGGTGCAGTCTGAGCAGCTTCTGCATGTTGTTTTTCCCCCTCCTGCAAGCCCTGTCTGCAAGGCCAGGTTGTTCCTGGTGGACCAGGGAGTGAGTCTCTCCAGAGGGTGGGCAAGGAGTATAGAGGACAAGGGCTTGGTTCCCTGGGGACAGAGCCAAAGCATACTCCTGTCCTGTCATGTACCTCTGCACCTCTGGCTGGCTGGCTTCTCAGAGAGCATCTGCATGAAGCTCTGGCCCTGGCCTTGTCTGGCCAATCCAAGACAACCCCTGGGCTCTCCCTTCCTCCAGGGCTGTCCTGGCACCTCACAAAGCTTCACTTTCCCCATCTGGAGAACAGAGAGACAGCAGCCTGGTGCCTGATGGTGAGGGGATGCTCCGAGGTCTGCTGACCCTGCATGTCACCAGCCTGTGCTTGCCGCACACTCGGGATGAGGATTCTGGGCCTAGGAGATGGGAATGGGGAACTCTGCCAGTTCAGGGGAAGGCCTGTAAAGGGACAGCCAGCCTAGGGGTCAGGAGACCCAGCCTCTCCCTCGGACCTGCTGGATGTAGTCACCTCTCTGGGCTATTCCTGCCACCTCACTTCACTCCTCTTCACTTTACCAGTTGCTTAACCTATTCTTGTGCAGGTGTTTGGGGGCAGCTCCCGGAGGAGCTACTCCCATCTCCCACTTTTTTTTTTTTTTTGCTACAGGGTCTCCCTGGGTTTCCCAGGCTGGCCTGGAACTTGGGATGCTCCTGCCTCAGCCGCCTGAGTGGCTGGAGGACACGCGTGCACTGCTTTGCGATTGTCCAAGTCGCCAGCCAGGGTCCAGGCCAGGTCGCGGCGGCGGAACAGCGCAAGGGAGGGCGTCGAGCAGCCCAGCAGGGCCGGAACAAAGGCAGGGGCGGGGACAAGGCCCCCAGCCTCGCCACGACAAAGGCCACGCCGGCCTAGCGGCCGGGACCGGAGACCTTGGCCCCAGCGCTCAGCAGAGTCGCGGCCCATGGCGTTTCTGCGTGCCGCGTCCCTGCAGGGGTCCCCTCTGCTGGGGTCCCGCTTTTCCCAGATAGCTTTCGCCGCACGCTCGCGCTTGGCTGGGGATCCTCCCAGCCAGATCCTGCTCCCCTCTGCCGGGATTGCTCTCCTCCAGATCCTGCTCCCCTCTGCCGGGATTGCTCTCCTCCAGATCCTGCTCCCCTCTGCCGGGATTGCTCTCCTCCAGATCCTGCTCCCCTCTGCCGGGATAGCTCTTCCCCAGATCCTGCTCCTCTCTGCTGGAATCCTCCCAGCCAGATCCTGCTCCTCTCTGCCGGGATTGCTCTTCCCCAGATCCTGCTCCTCTCTGCCGGCATTGTTCTTCCCCAGTCCCTTTTCTTTCAACACAGTATTCTCTGCACAGAATCTGCTTCTCTACCCACTTCATTTTTTTGTACTGGGGGTTGAAACCAGGGGCGCTTAATGCCTGAACCACATCCCCAGCTCTCTCTCTCTTTTTTCTTTTTGTATTTTAGAGACAGGGTCTCCCTGAGTTGCTTAGGACTTCCCTAAATTGCTGAGGCTGGCTTTGAACTCAGGATCCTCCTGCCTCAGCCTCCACAGCTGCTGGGATTACAGGCGTGCACCACCGCGCCTGGCCCTCTCCCCACTTTAGAGGTTCAGTTCGACCACCTGAAAAAAAGGAAAGCGGGCCGGCTAAAACACGGGGTTTGGGCGGGACTTTACGAACTGGCTGCTCAGTGGTTTCTGATGGTCTACGTTTGACTTAGGCGATTTCCGTATTTCCAAAGTTAACAATACTGAGGTTACCATCGCCTCTGCCTCCAGGCAGAACCTCGCCAAAAGCCTCTCCACCTGGGCCACACCCACTGCATGTTGGGCCCGCCCCCTCTCCCGAAGTAATGGAGACTTAGCGGCCAACGTCTCACCCCAGCCGAAGGGCGGGGGTGGAGGTGGAGGTAAGCACTGCCCATGCGCCTGAGCGCACCAGCCTGCCCCGGCTCGCTTGGAGGGGGCGTGGAACTGGGCAGAAATCACGCCCCACTAACCCGGCAGACGCCCGGCTCGCGAATTCATTTGCGGCGGTGACATCATAGAGACCACGCCCCCTGCAGGTCGTGCCGAGGTGGGGTTGGCCGTGCTGGACCGGCCCCGCGCGGGCGCGTGCGTACTCGCAGGCTTGCCCGCGGCGCCCGGCTTGGGCCCCGCCCCCGGGCGTTCGGCGCTCACCGCGCGTGCGCGTCGGCGTCGGCGCCAGTTATTTCTGTCCCGCCCCCAGGCCGTGGCTCTTTCTGCGAGCGGGCGCGCGGTCGAGCGGTTGTACGCGGGGCTTGTGGCGCGTGTCTTCGTGGTGGCTGAGGAGGAGGCTCGGGTGGTGCCGTCGGAAGTCGATCAGGCAGCAGCCGGCCCTGCCTCAGCAGCGCCCCGCACGCGGCAGGCGGCAGCCCGGGAGACGCGTGGCGGCGCTCGGCCTCGCGGCGGCGGCGGCCCAGCCGTTGGCGGCGAGTGGGTCTGCGCCTGCGCGGCGGGCCCCGCGCCCCTCCTCCCCCCTGGGCGCCCCCGGCGGCGTGTGAATGGCGGCCTCGGCGGCGGCGGCGGCCTCGGCGGCGGCGGCCTCAGCTGCCTCGGGCAGCCCTGGCCCAGGCGAGGGCTCGGCGGGCGGCGAGAAGCGCTCCTCCGCCTCTTCGGCCGCGGCCTCGGCCTCTGCGTCGTCGCCCGCGGGGGGCGGTGGCGAGGCTCTGGAGCTGCTGGAGCACTGCGGCGTGTGCCGGGAGCGCCTGCGGCCGGAGAGGGAGCCGCGACTGCTGCCCTGCCTGCACTCGGCCTGTAGTGCCTGCCTCGGGCCCGCAGCGCCCGCCGCTCCCAACAGCTCCGGGGATGGCGGCGCCGCGGGCGACGGCGCCGGTGAGTACGGGTGGCGGCGCGCCCCTCCCCCTCCCCGCAGCCCCTGGTCGGACGCGGCGCGGAGACCCTGGACTGCGCCTGTGCGGTGGTGCGGCGGCCGCGGCAGGGTTTGGCCGGAGCGGGTTCTGGGCCTTGCCTGGTAGCGGTGGGCCCTGAGATGGGGCGTCTGACTGAAGGTGGAGGGTCTGCTTCCGCCGGAGAACGGGGAATCGGCCTAGGTGCAAGCGAGCATCGCTCTCAGATCCCTGCCTTTCACAGTGGTGGACTGTCCGGTGTGCAAGCAACAGTGCTTCTCCAAAGACATCGTGGAGAATTACTTCATGCGCGATAGTGGCAGCAAGGCTTCCTCCGACGCCCAGGATGCGAACCAGGTGCGTTCTGCTCTAGAGGAACGTAGCACCAGCTCCAGTTGTTACTTTCTGAGTAACATATCGCAGTTCTGGTTGGTTGTCTAGCTTGGGTACAGACCCACCATACTCACTCGTTGTGTTCCCTGGGAGGTAAACCCGGATCTACCAGGTTGTCCCGCTTTCTCTGACCCTTTTTTCCTTGACAGTGCTGCACTAGCTGTGAGGATAATGCCCCAGCCACCAGCTATTGTGTGGAGTGCTCGGAGCCACTGTGTGAGACATGTGTGGAGGCTCACCAGCGGGTGAAGTACACGAAGGACCACACTGTGCGCTCCACTGGTAGGTGATGGGGTTGCTGCTGGAGCTGCCCCGTGTGTTTTCAGTTGCTTGTATTGTGTGTTTTCATCTGGTGGATGGGTTCTAGGGTGGTACCGCCAGAAAGGGCTGTAGGCAGAACTTAAAAACAGGGATCCCCAGGCTCTGGTTTGCAATCTTTCTGGAGGGGTAGGTGGAAGGAAAAAGGCCTTCCACCTAAGAAGGGGAGGTATAGGGGCCCTCAGCATGCTACAGAGGACAGAGGATTCAAGAAGGTCATCCTTGAAGCACCCAGTGAGAGAGGGCCCAGGTTGGTGTAAAGGGCTCAACATATGCAGTTAGAGGAAAAAAGATGAGGAGCTTACTGGATTTGGGATTCCCTGGCACTTGGCTTTAGACTGTACTGGGGAAAGTGGGGTTTCTGAGACAGGCTTTACAAGTTTCCAGGGGTTTTGGACCATCACTGATGGTGAGTCCTGGAAATATGTCAGCTGTTGAGACTGGAGTATTCTACCTAAAGCTCAGTTAGGTATTTGTACGTTTTTCTGAGTATGTGGATTTGGGTTGGAAAGGAGTGTGATAGTGGAGATTGGTAGCTGTGGATCCTGAGGAACTGGGAGGAATGGGCGGGGATCTGCAGAGGTCCCAGCTTTCAGGTTCCTGGCCAGTGTTGATGCAGGAGGTGGGCTGCATAGAAGAAGCCACGGCCTGGTTTGTCTCTCCTTGTGTGCTACATAATTTAGGCTTGATCAGTATAGCCAGGACTTGATTAGTGTTGAACAGGAAAGAGACTGATAATGCATGACAAGTTTTCTGATGGGGAGACTGGTGTGGGAGTAACTGGCTTGTTGATTTTTAGTGGTATTATTGAGTACCAGGACCCTGCCCCAGAGAGGGAACCTGTAACATTCTGAGGGTCCCACTGTAGCATTCTCTCTCCTAGTTTGAGAAGGCTCAGCTGGATCTCCCGAGGGTCTTTCATTCATAAGGAATTCTTTTTTTTTTAATATTTTTTTAGTTATAGATGGACACAATATCTTTATTTATCTTTATGTGGTGCTGAGGATCGAACCCAGTGCCTCATGTGTGCAAGGCAAGCGCTCTACCACTGAGCCACAATCCCAGCCCAGGAATTCTTTAGTTAGGGAAGAGGGGAGACTGCAATGAAAGGAGAAAGGTAGCCAGTTGGAAGATGGTTTGTAGGTTGGCAGAGCATAAAATGTGGGTAAGTTTCCAGTAGAGAGAATAATGAATTCTCTCTTGGTAGGCTGTCATCTTTTTTTTTGGTACTGGTGATTGAATGGGCAATTGACCACTGAGCCACAGCCCCAGCCCTATTTTGTGTTTTATGTAGAGACAGGGTCTCACTGAGTTGCTTAGCACCTCACCATTGCTGAGGCTGGCTTTGAACTCGCGATTCTCCTGTCTCAGCCTCCCTAAGTGCTGGGATTACAGGCTTGAGCCACCGCGCCTGATTGTTAGGCTGTCATCTTTTAATTTGTATTTTTGTAACATTTTTTAGTTGTGGATGAACCTTTATTTTCATGTGCTGAGAATTGAGCCCCGTGCCTCATGTATGTCTGGCACGTGCTCTACCACTGAGCCATAACCCCAGCCCCAACCTTTTCATCGTCACTTATGGGAGCTGATAGAAATGGAGTGTTTTCTTGAACAAGCTGGGGGAGACTGTTTTAGGAGCTAGGAGCAGCCACTGCCATGGGTCCTCTAGGTTTTCCTAATAGAACAGACAAGAAGTATCCCATGAAGTCTGCTGGCCGAGTTAGAAGTGGCCAAGAGTAGGGTCCAGCCTTGTGGTTCTTACTTCCCAGGGCCAGCCAAGTCTCGGGATGGTGAACGCACTGTCTATTGCAATGTGCACAAGCATGAACCCCTTGTGCTGTTCTGTGAGAGCTGTGATACCCTCACCTGCCGGGACTGCCAGCTCAACGCCCACAAGGACCACCAGTGAGTCCTGGAGCACAGCAGGTGGGTGGGTGCACTTCCTCTTGGGCTCAGCATGCAGGTAAACCTCTCTTGCTTTCAGGTACCAGTTTCTGGAGGATGCTGTGAGGAACCAGCGCAAGCTCCTGGCCTCATTGGTGAAGCGCCTTGGGGACAAACATGCCACATTGCAAAAGAACACCAAGGAGGTTCGCAGCTCGTAAGTGTGGATGTGAGAGGTGTGGGGGAACCTGGGTAAGACACTTCCCAGCCTGACCTGCCTTGTTCCTTAGGATCCGCCAGGTATCTGACGTGCAGAAGCGTGTGCAGGTGGATGTCAAGATGGCCATCCTGCAGATCATGAAGGAGCTGAACAAGCGTGGCCGTGTGCTGGTCAATGATGCCCAGGTAAACCTTGTGCAGGTGGAGGAACACCTGGGTATCCACTGCTTTCCTTGCTGACCGTGTTCCCTTTGAACTGCAGAAAGTGACTGAAGGGCAGCAGGAGCGTCTGGAGCGTCAGCACTGGACCATGACCAAGATCCAGAAGCATCAGGAGCATATCCTGCGCTTTGCCTCTTGGGCTTTGGAGAGTGACAACAACACAGCTCTACTGCTTTCTAAGAAGCTGGTGTGTGGTGGTGGGCTCCAGCTGGGCGGACCCCTGTACTCTGGGGCCCTGTTTGTTGTCCAGTATTAATGTCTCACTCACTTGTCCCACCAGATCTACTTCCAGCTGCACCGAGCCCTCAAGATGATTGTGGATCCTGTGGAGCCACACGGTGAGATGAAATTTCAGTGGGACCTCAACGCCTGGACCAAGAGTGCCGAGGCATTCGGTGGGTCCCATTTTTTGCCCTTGTTCTACTTTGGTGTCACCCTGGGGACTGCACCTACTTAGCTTTCTCTCTCCTTCAGGCAAGATTGTGGCCGAGCGTCCCGGTAGCAACTCCACAGGTTCTGCGCCCATGGCTCCTCCAAGAGCCCCCGGGCCTCTGAGCAAGCAAGGCTCTGGTAGCAGCCAGGTGAGCAAGGGAGAGGACCCAGGGAGGGACAGGGCGTAGGGTCCAGCTGGGACTGAGGTCCACCTGCTCTGTTCTGTTTGCAGCCAATGGAGGTACAGGAAGGTTATGGCTTTGGGTCAGGTGAGTGGGTCTTCCTGGGGGCAGGATGAGAGGACCCCAGTTAGTGCCATGTGTCTTCCCAACCTTGTCGTCTCCACGTTTGTCTTCTCAACAGATGATCCCTATTCGAGTGCAGAGCCACACGTGTCAGGCATGAAGCGGTGAGTGGTGGTCCTTTGTGGGGGGTGTTGGGTCCTTTGTGGAGAGGGATAGGGACAAGCGGGTGCTTAAGCCACGGTCTCCTTATAGGTCCCGCTCAGGTGAGGGTGAGGTGAGCGGCCTCATGAGGAAGGTGCCACGGGTGAGCCTTGAACGCCTGGACCTGGACCTCACAGCTGATAGCCAGCCGCCCGTCTTCAAAGTCTTCCCAGGCAGCACCACCGAGGACTACAACCTCATAGTCATTGAGCGTGGTGCTGCTGCAGCGGCTGCTGGTCAGCCGGGGAGCGTGCCCCCGGGCCCCCCTGGTGCGCCAGCCCTGCCCGGCATGGCCATTGTTAAGGTGAGCTGGTCCCAAGGGACCCCTGAAAGGTGGCATTTGGTCCCTGGGCTGTGAACTCTCGTGAACACCCTTCACTGCCTTGAAGGAGGAGGAGACAGAGGCTGCTATTGGAGCTCCGCCTGCTGCCACCGAGGGCCCTGAGACCAAGCCTGTGCTGATGGCTCTGGCTGAAGGCTCCGGCACTGAGGGTCCCCGCTTGGCCTCACCCAGTGGCAGCACCAGCTCAGGCCTAGAGGTGGTGGCGCCAGAGGGCACTTCAGCTCCAGCTGGTGGCCCGGGTACCCTGGATGACAGTGCTACCATTTGCCGTGTGTGCCAGAAGCCAGGTGACCTGGTCATGTGCAACCAGTGCGAGTTTTGCTTCCACCTGGACTGTCACCTCCCTGCCCTGCAGGATGTGCCAGGGTGTGTATGAGGCTGGGTGGCGTCTGGGTCGGGCCTGCTTGCTGGGCAGGTTCCTGTGCATGCCCTCTTTACCCGCCCTAGGGAGGAGTGGAGCTGCTCCCTCTGCCACGTGCTCCCTGACCTGAAGGAGGAGGACGGCAGCCTCAGCCTGGATGGTGCCGACAACGCTGGCGTGGTGGCCAAGCTCTCGCCAGCCAACCAGAGGGTAGGGCTGAGCTGCTCGGGTGTGGCTGGCAGGGTGGGCTCGATCTTGGTGCCATACTGTTCCGTTACGCGGCTGACGTCTCTCGTACCACCTGTAGAAATGTGAGCGTGTCTTGCTGGCCCTGTTCTGCCACGAGCCCTGCCGCCCCCTGCACCAGCTGGCCACCGACTCCACTTTCTCCCCGGTACGTTGATTCCTGGAGTCCAGGAGAGATGTGGGGGGTGCTGGATCTCCGCCCTTAAGGTTTATGTCCTTCCTTGCTTGCAGGAGCAACCTGGTGGCACCCTGGACCTGACTTTGATCCGAGCTCGCCTGCAGGAGAAGCTGTCACCCCCTTACAGCTCGCCGCAGGAGTTTGCCCAGGATGTGGGCCGCATGTTCAAGCAGTTCAACAAGCTGACTGAGGTGAGCCTGAAGGAGGGCGTGGGTGTTGGGGGTGGGCGCAGGAAGCCAGGGCCCGCCCACCCACTGCACCCTTGTTGTCCAGGACAAGGCAGATGTGCAGTCCATCATCGGCCTGCAGCGCTTCTTCGAGACGCGCATGAACGAGGCCTTCGGTGACACCAAGTTCTCTGCTGTGCTGGTGGAACCCCCGCCGCTGAGCCTGCCCAGTGCTAGCCTGAGTTCCCAGGAGCTCTCTGGAGGCCCTGGTGATGGTCCCTGAAGCTGGGGCCCTTATGGCCTGGCCAGCCCAGCCCTGGTCTTTCCTGTCACCCCATCCCACCCCAACCCTGGTGGCCTAACCCCTACTCCCTGGTGGCCCCATCCCCAGTCCCTCACAATATGGTTTTTACTTCTGTGGATTTAATAAAAACTTCACCAGTTCCTCAGGCCTTGGCTGGTTGCGGGCTGTGGCCCTGGGGCCTGGTCTCTGCCTGCTTGTACTCCTTATCCCCCATCGAGCATTGTGGCCTCCAGGGCCTTTGTTTCAGCCTGCCTGAATTGGGGAGTAGGCCTTTCCTGGCCTTGGGGAGGTGGTTATCACAGGGTGGTAGGTGTGCACATGAGACTGTCAAGGGCCATAGGCCTCATGGCAGCCTGCTGAGTACTTTGAGCTCAGTCATTGTCAAGTTGCCTGGTGTGTTGACCCCAGTTCTTCTGTCCTGTGACTCAAGTTGTTTGGGTGAGGGGCGGGGGCATGTTGGGCTGTTGAGCCCCTTAAGTTCTCATCAAGCCACTTCTAGGTCAGACCTTGTTGGGTGTTACCACTGTTTCAGGGGGTCTACCATTGAGTTTAAAGACAGCGGACAGTGGAGCAGGGCACAGCCCCCCAATACCTGAGTGTGCCAAGTTAGCTGCTTGTCCAGCCTTGTCCCAAACCCCAACCAATATGGAATTTGGGTCCCAAGGACACCAGCCTGGCCCCACGTGAGGCTACTCAGGTTTGGGAAGAAGTGTCCAATTTTATTAGAGCGGGCAATGGTAAAGACTCTGGGTATCTGTTCCCCCACATCCCCCAGGGCAGTGGGGTGGTCAGTCCCTCCTCAGGTTCTTGAGTCTCTCTTCCAGATCTGCATCTGCATCAGCCAGGGCTGAGGCTGTGGCCTCTGCCTTCTTCCCACCAGCAGCCACACTAAGTGAGCCTCCAGTGGAGGGGAGGTCTGTAGAGGGAGAGAGTTTGGGTTAGAGTAGGGAGAACAGTCAAGGATTGTGGGTGGGAAATCAGAGGGTTTGGAGCACTCACTTGACAGCTCATCTGTCAGGCTTAGTCCCAGCTCATCCAGGACCTGGGACACCACAGCATCACTGGGGAAGAGGAGGAACTTGTTGAGAGCCATGCATGGGTAGAGAACCAGAAGGACATCCCCACCTCATCCCCCAGTTCTTCACACCTCTCCTCCTCGTCGTCCTCATCCCCCATGGCATCATCAATGGCATCATTCATCATCTCCTCCTTCATGTCCATGATTTCTGCCTGCCGCTCAAACTCCATCATGATCTTCTGGATCTGGGGCAATTTCAGCTGGAAGTAGGGTAGGGTGAATTTGATCTCAGGGTCAGTGGACGTGGGGTGGGGTGGCAAGAGGAATTGGGTGAGATACCTGTCTATTCATGGTGCCCATGGCCTTGGTAACCCCCTTCATGGCTTGTGCCATTGAGTTGTTGGACTTCAGTGTCTGTATCTTGAGAGAGACAGCCTGGATGTTGGCCCGCATCAACACAAACTTGCGCACATAGCGCCGGGTACGCACCAGGTCTTTCGCCATGATGCGCACAGCATCCTGCAGAAGAGTAGAGTATCAAAGATGAGGTCATGAAATTATGCTCTTCCTGTCGGGGTCTACAAAGATCTTTACATGGCGGCTAATAGAATCGGTTAACTCGTCACTGCTCCTTGATCTTTTCTTTGGTGGGTGGGTGGGGGCTGGGGTTTGAACTCAGAGGTACTTGACCACTGAGCTACACCCCCAGCCCTATTTTGCATTTTATATAGAGATGGGGTCTCACTGAGTTACTTAGCACCTTGCTGTTGCTGAGGCTGGCTTTGAAATCGTGATCCTCCTGTCTCAGCCTCCTAAATTGCTGGGATTACAGGCGTGCACCACCGGGCCCCACTTGTAGTTCTTTTTTTTATCAGTGCCTTCATGTTATTTAGAGACAGTATCACTAGGTTGTTGAGGGCCTTGCTAAATTGCTGAGGCTGGCCTTTAACTTGTAATCCTTCTGCCTCAGCCTCCCAAGTTGCTGGGATTACAGGCATGTACTACCATGCCCAGCTTACCCTTCTATCTTGAATTGAGGTACCACTGCCTAAAGTTTTTTTTTTTGTTTGTTTTTGGTGCTGGAGATTGAACTCGGGCACTCGACCACTGAGCCACATCCCCAGCCCTGTTTTGTGTTTTATGTAGAGACAGGGTCTCCGCTTAGCGCCTCAATGTTGCTGAGGCTGGCTTTGAACTCGCGATTCTCCTGTCTCAGCCTCCCTAAACTCCCTAAGTGCTGGGATTACAGGCTTGCGCCACCGCGCCCGGCTTGCCTAAAGTTTGTAAGGTCTTCCTGATCCCTAAATGTTGGAAGGCAGGCCCAGGCTCACTCCTACTTTGTCAGAACACCTCTGGTTGGCTTCGGTCTGGGGATGAGCCCTTGTAGAGTGCTTGCCTACTAGCACACACAGGCTTGGATCCATACCACAGCAAAAATAACCTGTGTGCCCATGTGCAGTAGTGCATGACTAATCCCAGCATCTAAGGAGGCTGAGACAGTAGGATTGCAAGTTTGAGGCCAGGCACAGCAATTTGACAAGACCCTGTCTCAAAGGACTGGGGATGTAGCTCAGTGATGAAAATGCCTCTGGGTTCAATTCCCAGTATAAAACAAAACAGGAAAGAGCCCTGCCTTTTTCACTTAAAGCAAGCCTACAGTGCAGGCTGTGTCCTGAAAGATACAAAGCCAAATGTGGTGGTGCACATCTGTAATCCCAGTGACGTGGGAGGTTGAGGCTGAAGGATTCCAAGTTTGAAGACAGCCTCAGCAAGACCCTGTCTCAAAAAAGTCACCTCTGGGCTTGATCCCAAGTACCACAAAACTAAGCACAGAATTATAACCCTATCCAAGGACCAGATGTTTGGCAGACCCCTAACATCTTCCCTGGGCATCCCAGGAAATGGCATTTCTGTACAGCTGCTCAGAAAGTCACCTCTCAGACTCCTCTCCCTTGTGGCTCTCCCTGCTCGTTGACTCACTTTTGGCCAAAGGTTAGTTTGTGGTCCAACCCTTCATGGAGCTATGATTCTGTGCAGTCTGGCCTCCAGTTTGCTGAGGCTCTCGTGTCTGCTGGATGCACTCCTTTGCCAGATCTGGAGACCCACTCTGACAGCACTTCCATAGAGAAATACCTTTCTAGATCCCCAAACTAGGGAAGCCCTGTTCATCCTTTACTCGGCATTCCTCAGAGGACTTTTCTTCTTGTGTCCTGTCTTGTCCCCTGTCATCACAACAGTATGTGGCTGAGAGATGGCACCTTGCCCTGTGTCCCAGCCCCTGCTCACTGGCACTTACCATCTGGCCCTGTTTGGCCATCTTTTTGATGTCTGCAATGATTTTCTTCTCCTGGGTCTCTAGTTTCTGCCGCTCTCGGTCCAGCTCCCGCATAGCGCGGTTCAGGGCCCGCTGGTTCTGCCGCAGTAGCTCCTCTGGTGTCTTTCGGCGCCCAAACAACAAGTCCATGGTGGCTGGAGCCCGCTGGCAGGCCTGGGACAGATGTGAGCCCAGCTGTAGGGTGTGGGGTCCAGAAGGAGGGCAAGAGGCGGAACAAGCTCACGTAGGGGGTCTGGAGTGAGGACAGGAGGTGTGAGCAAGGCCCAAGGGCTGGGAGCTTCAGGGCAGCCCTCAGGGCCAGTCAGAAAAGGAACTGTCCTCCATGTCGGACCAAGCCCCTTCACCTTTCCCCACATTAGGGTGTGTAAGTTTGGCCTCCCTTTATGGACCCAGAGGTGTGGCCCTGGAGTTTTCCACGGACTGAGAGGAGAAACGGATGAATGGGGATGCCGGGATAAGTAAGACGATCCTGAGTACCAACGGGAGGGCAGGATGGTGGAGGCCCCGAATGCCAAAGGCCAGGTGGATATGGGGGCTCCGAGGGTGAACTATGGCATCAGGACTGGGGTCCCCCGACTGCTGAGGGAACTCGGAGGGCAGCCAGACACACTGGCACTCTGCACATCCAGGACGTGACGGAGGCTGGGACGCACGGTACACCGAGGACTGGGTCTGGGAACACCGGTGTGGGGCGCCCCTTAAGACGAGGGCTGGGTCCCAGGGAAGAGCCTGACCCCGGTTGCCTGGGCCAAGAGAAACCCTCGAACGCCACCCGCCCGGGCCCAGCGGCCCAGTAGGGACCACTCACCGGAGCTGGGACGGGGACTTGCTTCCGCTTCCGGGTCACGCGCCTCTTGCTCGGATCCCCGGCGTACCCACCAACGAAGGGCCCCCGGTTCTGTCGCCTCCGCCGCCGTTTCCGGATTAAACGACTTGACGTCACGGACCCCACCCACACCCGGAATGCTGGGAAGTGGCGGGCGCGCACGCGCAGGGGAACAGGCCGGCGCCCAAGCGCATGCGCACCAGCTCCCGCGTCTCTGCCAAAGGTCCGAGGGCGTTCCCTGGGTTGGAGTCCCGCCCTGGTGAACCGAGCCAGGGCGCGGGTCCTGTCTGCAGCCGTGGTGCATCTCTGGGAGCTTTCAGTCTAGACAGTCTGCAGGACCCCCGTGCCACCAATTAGGGCACAGTTCATTCAAGCAACCCTGACTTCTGCCTGAGGCCTTAGCGCCAAATAGGAGCCCCTCCGCGTCCCACACATGGCAAAAGGGGCAAAGCTGGAGATTCTAGGCGATGACGGCTGCCAGAAGCCACAAATTAGAGTCCTGCCCTCCTCACCCCAGAGCCAGCGTCATCCCACCCAACGCAAGGCCATACCAGCCAGTTTGTTGTAGGATGCCCAAATGCCACCTCACCTGCGACCACCCACTTTCCACTGCCCTCAGCCCCTTCAGATCCCCGAAGGACCTTACCTGCCCCTCCCATCCCACAGAAGGAAGAGGCAGAGGCCATGCATTAACATTCCCCTTTAATAGCCTGGTGGGACCTCCGGTGGTGGAGGGGTGGGTTGCCTGGGCCCAGTTACCCAGGCCCCTTGCCCACCCACCCCACAGCCCAGAGTGGGGGGCTGGACAGCACCCAGCGGGGGGGCTAGACAAGCCAATTCATTTCCCATCGCTGAGCAGGTCGGGAGGGGGGGGGGAGGCAGCTCCGACCATAATCACGTGGTGGTTAAAAAAAAAATAACTAGGGGCAGGTAGCAGAGAGGGGAGGCAAGGCAGAGGATTCCCCCACCGGTTGCCCCCACCCCCCACCCCATCGCCCCCAATAAATATTTGCAGGGGATGCCTGGGCTGGTGGCCCTGGCGGGGGCAGGTATATGCCAACCCTATTTCAGGCAGCGCTCGAAATAGGTGGAGCCGATGTAGCCACCTCTCATAGAGCGCTGCACATTCTGCTCAAACAGCCGCCGGTTGTTCTGCAGGACTTCCGCAGCCTCCTTGTTCAGTGGGTCTTCAGGGTTGGGCTCCTGTGGCCAGTACAAGTGGGGGTCAACAGGCCAGAGAGGAAGAAAGCCAACCTCCCCCAGCCCCAAGTACCCAATCCTACTCACCAAGAAGAGATACTGCAGGCCATAAATTATGGAGTTTATCGTAAGGACTGGCTTCCAGTCCTCTCTGTGGGCAGAGAGCATCAGGGTCAGGGGCTGGTGAGTGGGAGGCCACTACAGGCTCTGATGGTACTGAACAGGTCAGGGCCAGGGCATGGAGGAGTGAGGACTTGAGAAACTAGGGGGAGGGGCAGGGAGCAGGACAGGCCATGGAAAAAGTCAGGGTTGGGCGTTTGAGAAGATGACTTAGAGATAAAGGGACAGAGGGATGCAGACCATAATGGGGAGATAAGGGACAGAGAGTGATCCAGTAGTCTACAAGGGGGAAATGGCAGGCAGGGCTGGGGAAGGAAGTGCCAGTGCCCTTACCTGAGGATGTTGAGGCAGACGTTGCCCTCAAGGTCAATGTTGGGATGATAAACCATCGTCTCACACTTCACCTTGGGGGGATCATGTGGGTAACCCTGGCCCACCTGGCTCCAGGAAAAGAAAAGGGAGATGGGTAGGTGGCTGGCAGGGCCTCTGATGCTGCCTCCTTAGTCCATGGAGATACCTCTGCCCATCTGGGACTCACCTTAAAACTGAACACAAACTTCCCACTCTTGTAGAAGCCCTGGGAGGGAAGAGAAAAGAAGGTGGCAGGGCCCCATCCTACAGAGCCAAGGTCTCCCTTCTCTTGCTCTGTTCTTGGGATTGGGGCCACACTTACCTCATCAGGACAGATAACCAGCTTGAAGTTGAGGAGGTCGTCCGGGTCTGAGAAGCTGATGTCACAGGTCTTGGGCAGGTTTAGCTCGTTTATGTCTGCATTTTGGCAGCAGAGAAAAAAGCCAGAGAGAGGGAGAGGAAGGAAGAAAGAGGCACGTGAGAGAAAGGAGAGAGCTCTGCACAGGTGTCAGAAGAGCCCGGATGGATTCATCACAGACCTCTATGGGCTCTGTCCTGGGCTACATTTCATATCTCACCTCTAGCCATTCTGTATTCTCTGCTCTCTGTTCCAGTCTCTAGGTGGGCTCCTCTGGATACAACGCATTCCCCAAACATGCATCTTTAATTGTCCCACCTCCTGGGCCAAGGTGAACCTTATTTTTACTAAAGCCACAGCCCTAAGTACCCCTAATGCGGCTCCCAAGTGACTCCGTTCTCATGTGGCAATCCTCAAAGTCCTGGCCTCTAACAGCCTCTGAACATTCTAACCCTAGGCTCCTCAGTCATGACTTCCACTCTCCAGTGTTTACCCATCCACCCAAACTCAAGGACCCTGGCCCACCATACCCTAAATCATTCCCTCTGTATCAAAAGGCCCCTCCCCCATCATCTCAAACTCAGGTTCCCATCTAACCCTCACACTCCCTAGTGCTCACCTTCGCACTCCCTCTGACTCTTGCGATTCCCAGCACGACAGCCTAAATTTCGCCTCTTCAGTCCCTGACACTATCCCTTCCACTTCCACCTGTCACCATAAACCTCAAACTGCTGTCTAACCCCCAAACCCATGAGTCTGGGCCCTTTTCTGACTCAGATTCCCAGCGATCCCAGCATAATACACTGAACTGTCTCTCACTCATTTCCCCAATTCTCGGTGCCACTGTCCCTCTGGACCTTCACCCCAAAGCCAAGTTCCGGTCTGACCTCCAGACTCTCAGCCCCCGCTCCCCCACCTAATACTCAGATTCCAGGGCCCTAATACCAGACGTCAGGCCTTCAGAATATCCCAAGGCCCCGGTACCGGGCCCCTTAGGTGATCCTCCCCAGAGGCCGCCTTACCCAACCCCGCTTTCGGCATCACAGTCCTCAAGTCCCGACCTCCGACACGCCACACCCGCGGCCCACCATCCCTGACCCTCAGTGACCGCATTTCCCCATTCCCGACTCCCTCACTACCCCACCCCAGGTCCTGTCCTCCGACCCTCCGGCCCCAACCCCCATCCCGCGACCAATACCCTTCTGGATCCGCAGCTGCGCCGCCGACGCCTTCTTGCTGCTGCCCTTGGTGCCGCCGGCCGACTCCTCCTCCTTCTTCTGCTGCTTCAGCGAGAACAGCTTGATCATCCTGCCGCCGCCGCCGCTGCCGCCGCCGCCGCGGGGCCCGGGACCCCGGCCACCCGGCCCCCCGCTGCCGTCCGCGCCGCTTCCGCTCTTCGGACCCGCTGCCGCGGCCTCCTCCGCTGCTGCCGCCGCCCGCCCGGCCTGCCGCGCTGCTCCGCGCCCACCGCGCGGCCCGCCTCGGCTCCCGTAGTCCGGCTCTGGCCTGGCCCAGCGCCTCGGTCTCGCTCGGCGACGCTCGGGAAGACTCGGTTATTCTCGGGCCCGCTCGGCCCGCCCCACCTTCGGCCGGCCGCTCCCTCCTCCCACTCGCCCGCTCAGGTCTTCGGAGGCCCAGCTGCGGCTGCAGACGCCGGGTTTCTTGGCCTCCGCGGGTCACCGCTCACTCACTCCCTCCGCAAGGGGTTGCGGCTCAGGATGGAAGGAGGAAGCGGCAGCCACGGTGGCGGTAGCCGTGTACCGGAGGAGGCTCGGCTTCCGCGGTAGCAGCGGATTTGGTGATGGAGGTTGGCAACGGCCTCCGGCGCCCCACGGCTTCGGATATTTCCGCCGCCTGCCCGCTTCGGCTCTTCTTGCCGGGCCTGCGCTGTGCGCCTGCGCAGCTCCTCCAGCCCTCGTTGCTCAGCAATGGGGTTTGGGGTTCGGATTTTTTCGGCTGGCTCGGGTATTTCCGTTCGCGAAGGTGACGATTCAGTGGTCCCCGGCTCACTTCCGGGGACCCTCGCCCGGCCAGACAGGAAGTGATGCTTGTCACCATCTTTGAGTGGGGCGGGTGCTTTTCCCTGGCTCTCCGTGAGTTCATTTAATGTTGCATTCAAGCGGAGCGCAACAGAGATGGATCAGACTACATCCTTGCCCCCAGAAGTCACAGACAAAGGCGTAACCTGGGCGAGGCCAGGGTCTTTGCTCGGCGGGTGCAGGGTCGAGCACCCACAATGTCCTAAGGCAAATCCAAAGGTCCCCTCATGGAAATTCGATTGAGGTAAACTAACAGAAAACTCTCATTGTTCGGAGGCTGAAGCAGGAGGATCTCTTGAGCCCAGGAGTTACGGCCCAACCTGGGCGATTAGTGACACCCCGTCTCTTAAGCAAGCTTGTATTGTGCCACAGAGTGGTGATCACTGTGCAGGTTTACAGTCCAGAGTGGACACTTGGGGGATGGGACATTCTTCGCTCGCCGGGGACCCGCCGAGGTGCACCGCCTCTTCTGTACCTCCCCACCGCTTTCGGCCGCGTGGGCGTGATCATCTTGGATCCAATCACAGTTCAGCTTGCCTCGGAGGGCGGGAGGAAATGGTGCCCGGCTAGTCAGCAGCTTCCGGCCGTCGCCAAGGAAACGGTGTGGCCCTTGGCCCTCTGCCGTCTGACAGCGCGAACCTGCCGGACGGCCCCAAGCCTTCTGGTTGTCCCAGCCATACATCCCCGGCCTTTTTTTCTCTTTTTTTGCCTTTCCCTTGAGAGCTCAGTGTTGGACAGGATTGGGGGGCAAGGATGGACGCTCAGACAGCTTGGCTTCCTCAGGCTTCTCATGGCTAGTTCTGGGATTCAGAAGGCTCCTCCAGACTCAGTCTCTCTCTTCCTCTCCCTATCCTTCTCTCTCCCTTCTTCTTCCCCTCCCTATCCTTCTCTCTCCCTTCTTCCTCTCCCTTTCCCTTCTCCCCCTCTCCCCTACTCTCATACCATTCTTAGTCACCCCGCTCTCTGTAGATTATTTTCATAGAGACCATGTGTCCATCCTCCAGTTAGTTGCACATCTACTAATGACCTACCTAGGAATAGGGTATTGGTCCCCAGAGAGGTGATGCTGAATTAGCCAAAGCCGGACTTGTATGGTCTGTGATCTCACATCTCACCATCCAGTGGAGGACCATTAGTCCTGCAACAACATGGGAAGAATGAGGCTCTGGGGTCCAACCTAGGGAGTAGGGGATGGTTGTACTGAAGCCAGGAGCTGGGCCGTGTGCGACTGTGGGTGTTACTGTAGCTTCTGGGAACTTGGGACAGGTTTGTTTTGGAAAAGAAGGGGCAGAAGCAGGCAGGGAAGGGAGGCTATAGGTTGGTAGGCCAGAGAGGAACAGGTAGCATCAGCAGTGCTGTGTGTGGAAGGAGGTGGAATGGGAGGGCTGGGGTGAGAAAAACTGCATGGAAGCAGCATTGAGAGGAGCAGCGCTGGGCTTGGAAGTGAACAGTGTGGCCAGCCGCTGGCTCAGGGACAGGCAGGACAGGCATTTTATTACGGCTCCCGCTGGCTAGGGCTCTTTGTATTTCTTTCCCAGATTCCTCTTATGGCTGTGGCTGTGTGGGGCTGAGCTGTTGTGTTCACACTCGCCTTCTGAGGGTCCAGTGACCACTCTTCTGATCTGGATTCTGCCCAGGGTCTTTGATGGTTGGAGGGGACAGTGAGTGTCATCATAGGGACAGGGGACCCCTCATTCTATTACAGGAGTAGCCTCTGGCTCAGGTTGGCTTATAGGCTTTCCCTGAGGCCAGGGCCCCAGTTTTGAAGGTCGAGATGACTTGAAGTGGCAGGGAAAAGTACAGCTATGTCCCTGTAGAAGCCTGGACACACAGGCCTCAAGTTGCTGTTCCTGGAAATACTAGGTCAAGGCCGGGCTGACACATGCCCAAAGTAAGACCTTGACTGGGACTTAAGACTCTAACTGCATCTGCTGCACCAGGACCCTTTAATCCCTTGTTACCTGCACCCAAGGCACCCGCCAGTGGGGGTGGGGAAGAGGGGCTTTGTCAAGGGCTTGGCCAATAAGGTGGAAGTGGAAGATGGCTAGGGCAACAGAGGCAGTGGCACAGGGTCCTGGAGATGTCAGGCCTGAAGTCTGCAGGGTTTGGAATGTGCACCTGCAGTGTCTGTCTCCTATTATGTAAGCTGCTGTCCACTACATTCTCCATGACTTGCCACTGAATGCACTGTTTTACTTTTCTTTCCCTTCCTCCTTCTCTTTCTTTGGGTTGAACCCAAGGCCTTGTGCATGCTAGGCAAGTGGTCTACCACTGCGCTACATCCCCAGTGCCCACTGAATGCATTCCTGATGGGGGCTTCCCAATGTTGGGGAGCCTTGTGGGGCTGTGCACAGGGCCAGAGTGGGAGGAACCACTCCTGTGGCTGGAATGATGGGAACATTATCACCAGAGGACAGAGGAACTGGCTCTGGGCCTGTAGTTTGTGCTCTCTGAACTAGCTGGGAGTCCCTTCTACAGAATCCTCCACTCAGTACTGTTGTTGTAAACACAGGGGAATAGGGAAGTCTTGAAACATCTGAATTTCAGGGTAAAACTTTACAGTTTTCAAATCTAGGAAAGGGCTTCCCAAGTATAAAGGAGTCTCACAAATGTGTCCTCAAGCAGGACCTGGTCTGCCAGTTGCCAGTTCTGCTGCATCTGATGATCTTGGTTGTACAGGTGTTGGGCATCACAGTCCAGGCTCAGTGCCACCTGCCAGCAAGGATCTGGGTGGGATCCTGGTGGATCCAAGTGGGATGAATCCTGGGCTTATAGCTGTCAGAAGTGCTGGGACTCCACTAGGGCAGCCTGAGAAGCCCTACAAGGACCCGCTCTCCTTGAGCGTGGCTACTTCTTGCAGTCACCACCAGTCCATACCTATTAGCAGCTCTGTTAAAGCATCTGCTGTGGCTGTTTCTGGACAAGACCTTCACTGCTGTTCAGGCACGGTATGGCAGATGCTCACAGAGAACACTTTCCTCTGTGGGTTTGGGAGTAAGAGCTGCTGCCTATGCCTGCTGCTGGGTGTTCCCTCTGTGTAGCCAGAGGCACATGCAGGGGCCATCCCACAAAGGGGAGGGGTGTGTTAGGAGCCCCCTCAGGGCTAGGGGCAGCACGGCCTTCACAGGAGCAGACAGGTGCAGAGGCACAGAGTAGGCAGACCCAATGGCAGTCTACTGTCCATTGTTTATTTACTTATTTGGTACTGGGGATTAAACTCAGGGGCTCTTTGCCACTGAACTGCATCCCCTGCCCTTTTTGAGACAGGGTCCTGCCTAGGCAGGCTTTGAACTTGATCCTACCGCCTTGGTCTCCCAAGTGAATCACAGGTGTGCACCGTCAGGCCTGGCAGTCCACTTGAGTACTTCCTGGGGGCCAGGCCCTGTGGGCCTTCGTGCTCCTATGCCACGGTGGCCTCACGACAGCCCTGCGAGGTCGGTGTTCTACTCAGCACTGTGGACGCGCTGGTGCTGGATGAGCTTGGTGCTTTGGTGGAAGCGGCGGCCGCAGTCCTGGCAAGCAAAGGGCTTCTCTCGCCGGTGGGTGCGAAGGTGCTGTGTGAGTGTGGGCCGCTGGCGGAAGGCCTTGCCACACTCGGGGCACAAGTAGGGCCGCTCGCCCGTGTGGATGCGCCGGTGCTGGGTGAGGTTGGCGTGCTGCCGGAAGCTCTGGCCACACTCGGGGCAGGCGAAGGGCCGCTCACCCGTGTGGATGCGCTGGTGCTCGGTGAGGCGTGAGACTTGCGTGAAACCCAAGCCGCACTCTCCACAGTGGTAGGGCTTCTCGCCAGTGTGTGTCCTCTGGTGGCGCGTGAGCTTCAGTCGTTGGCTGAAGCGCTGGCCACACTCCGGACACGCAAAGGGCTTCTCACCCGTGTGCACGCGCAAGTGCTGTGTGAGCGTGGGCCTCTGGCGGAACGTCTTGCCGCACTCGGCGCAGGCGAAGGGCCGCTCCCCGGTGTGGATGCGCCGGTGCTGCGTGAGGTTGGAGCGCTGCCGGAAACTCTGCCCACACTCTGCGCACGCGAAGGGCCGCTCGCCGCTGTGCACGCGCCGGTGCTGCAGCAGCACCGAGCGGCGCCCAAAGCGCTCGCCGCACTCCACGCAGCCGAAGGACTTGTCACCCGTGTGCACCGCCTGGTGCTCTAGCAGCACCGCGCGCCGCGGGAAGCTCTCGCAGCATTCACTGCACGGAAAAGGACCCGGGGGCTCTGGCGCGCCAGGAGGGGCGGGGGGTGCGGAGCCTGGGCCTGGCGGGTCGCCGTGGATGCGCTGGTGCTGCAGCAGGTTGGAGCGCTGCCGGAAGCTCTGGCCGCACTCGGCACAGCGGAAGGGCTGCTCCCCGGTGTGCACTCGCCGGTGCTCCTCCAGGCGCGCGCTGCGCACGAAGCCCTGGCCGCAGTCGCAGCACACGAACGGCCGCTCCTCGGTGTGTGTGAGTTGGTGGCGCAGCAGGTGCGAGCTGCGGCTGAAGCTGCGGCCACACTCGCCACACACGAACGGCCGCTCGCCTGTGTGGATCTTCTGGTGCCTCAGCAGGTTGCTGCGCTGGCTGAATACCTTGCCGCACACGTCGCAGCGGCCGCCCCGCACTGCCCCGGACCCAGAGCTGGGGCGGCCTCGGCCCCGGCTGCGGCCCCTCGGGGCACGCCAGCGGGCAGCAACTAGCCCAGGTCCCACGCCTGCGTGGAGATCCTCTGCGGTGGGGTCCAGCTCACTTTCCGGGTCGCCAGGGAGCACAACGGCATGCACGAAGCCACCTTCGCGGGAGGACGAGTCCATTCGGCTGGAGAGACTGGCCACGCCCAGATCCCAGGGGAGGTGGAGGTGGGTGCTCACAGTACCTGGCTCTGTGGAGACGCTGTCCACCTGGAGCGCAAACCCTGCACAAGGGGGACCCACTCATTCGTGGCGAGTGCCCTCTGTGCCCAGACCCACTCCGGCCCTGGGTACAGAGGGCACTAGAAGAGGCTTGAGGCAGATAGGTGACAAGGCGGGAGCAGGGATTTGCAGGGATACTATCTGTGGGTTTCCTGGAGGGGACGGTGGGGCAGGGCCCAGAATGAGAAGAGACTGGGCTGTGTGAAAAGGCTTTCTTGGTTCGACTTAAGCAGGAAGAAAATAGCCTGTTTCTGGAGGGCTCTGGGCAACGGGGGGCAGGCAGCCCCCGCACTGTCTAGGCGGGCATAACTGCTCTGTGACGCAGAGATTGGGAAGGTCTGAGGAAGGCCGGGGGCAGAGTCTGACTTGAGTTGCCTGTGGCACAGAACAGACTTCACGCAGGCTTTGGTGAAACACGCGCATGGAGTAACCATCGGTAGGTCGTACAGAGAGCCCTGTGCCTGCATTTTATGGACACAGGCCTGTCTTAC
Organism: Geosciurus inauris; assembly: GCA_004024805.1. NCBI lineage: Eukaryota > Metazoa > Chordata > Mammalia > Rodentia > Sciuridae > Geosciurus > Geosciurus inauris. The sequence continues at coordinate 3,845 of PVHX01009265.1, read as the reverse complement.
ACAGTAGAGAAGTAGGTCCCAGCCAGGCCCTGAACAATCCAGAGATGAGAGACTGAGGGAGGGAGGAGACGTCAGTAAAGGCAACTGAGAAGCATGGGCTAGATAAAGGGGAAGTCTGGAGGTTAGATTAATAAGACAAGCCAGGCCAGTGGCGCATGCCTGTCATCCCAGCACTGTGGGAGGCTGAGGCAGGAGGATCAGGAGTTTGAAGCCCAGCCTCAGCACTAGCGAGGCGCTAAGCAACTCAGGGAAACCCTGTCTCTACATAAAACACAAAATAGGGCTGGGATGTGGCTCAGTGGTCGAGTGCCCCTGAGTTCAATCCTTGATACCAAAAAAAAAAAAAAAGAAGACTGAGAATGGTGAGCATTATAGCGTGTGAGGGAAAACCAGTAAGTGTTCAAATAAACATCAGATAGGTTAAAATGCATCAAAGGAAATTAGCAAAAACCAATACAGAGTCAAAACAATGGGAAACTGAAAAACTCTCCAGAGGCAAAGGGCCAATTAACTTCCTCAGTAAAGAGCTTCAATAAATCAACAAGATGAATGACTTGACGGACACATGGTCAAAGGATGTGAACAAGAAACCCCATAAAACATGTTGTATCCTCTAAGAAAAATGCACAGTAGGGCTGAACTCATCTGCCACTCCCACTTTTTTTTTTTCTGGTACTGGAGATTGAACTCAGGGGCACTCCACCACTGAGCCACATCCCCAGCCCTGTTTTGGGTTTTATATAGAGACAGAGTCTCACTCAGTTGCTGAGCGCCTCGCCTTTGCTGAGGCTGGCTTTGAACTTGGGATTCTCCTGTCTCAGCCTCCCAGAGTGCTGGGATTGCAGGGGTGCGCCACTGCGCCTGGCTCCCACTTTCTCAATGCAGGGCTCAAGTGTTCATATGCATGACTGATGAGCATGAATGGGAAGCTACTGAAAGAGTCCTTCAAAACAGCAAATGTCTCACAGTTCGCCCTAGTGATTCTACTTTTAGACACTTCTCCAACAGCTGCATTCCTGCCTGTGTTAAATGACCTACATACGAGGTTTTTCAGAGTTAACGAAAAAGCAGCCCAAAGGAATGCCAGGAAGAACCTGGATGGGCTAAAAAACTGTCCATGAGCCACAGTGGGTTCTCATGCTATTCAAAGGCCTAGGGTGCCCCCTGCTGGTTGTTGAAGTGGGCAGTGCCAGGTGTGGAATAGGTGGAAATAAGCCATCTGTGAGTTTTTTCTTTCTTCCCTTTCCCACTTTCTTTCTTTCTTCTGTACTATAGGTTGAACCCAGGAGCACTTCACCACTGAGCTACATCCCTAGACCTTTTTGAGACAGGGTTTTACTAAATTGCCCAGGCTGTTCTTGAACTTGAAATCCTCCTGCCTCAGCCTACGAAATCAGTGGGATTACAGGTGTGTCCCACCATGACTGGCCATGATTTTTAAATTTTTTTCCTTTTTCTATGTGTTTTTAATGACTGGCCATGATTTTTAATTTTTTTTCCTTTTTCTATGTGTTTTAAGGAAGGAAAATGAGCATTGTGTCTGTACAGCCATGTATTGCTTAACTATGTTTCTCAGAATAGTTCAGAGAAAGGTATTGTTAATGATTTTGTTGTGTGAATATCAGAGAGATGACTATGATGTCAGCAGGCAATATGATCTGTGTGTCTTTAGGGGATTGAACAGAGCACATCATGCATGCTAAGCACATGCTCTACCACTAAGCTACTTCCCTAACTCCAGTAAGCACTATCACCTTATAAGACCACCACTGGAGCCGGGCGCAGTGGTGCATGCCTGTAATCTCAGCACTTTGGAAGGCTGAGACAGGAGAATCCGAGTTGAAAGCCAGCCTCAGCAACGGCAAGGCGCTAAGCAACTCAGTGAGACCCTGTTTCTACATAAAACACAAAATAGGACTGGGGACGTGGCTCAGTGGTCGAGTTCAATCTCCAGTACCAAAAAAAAAAAAAAAAAAAAAAGACCCCTCATGGATTTGTGGTCCAGATTGCCTAAAAGATCACCATGTGGCACATGACTATACATGTGTTTGCTCCTTGGCATACAGAAATTTTCTGGAAGGACACCATAAGAAACTGGTAATGCTGGCTGTTGGGAAGCAGTCTTCTGAATGCTCTCTTGGGCCTTTTGAATTTTCTAGTATGTGAATGCATTAACTATTCAAAATATTCTCATGATGATAACATTAAAAAGAACACTAGCAGCCGGCCGTGATGGTGCATGCCTGTAATCCCAGCACTTTGGGAGCCTGAGACAGGAGAATCCCAAGTTCAAAGCCAGCCTCAGCAATGGTGAGGCGCTAAGCAACTCAGTGAGACCCTGTCTCTACATAAAACACAAAAAAATAGGGCTGAGGATGTGGCTCAGTGGTCGAGTGTCCCTGAGTTCAATCCCCAGTACCAAAAACAAAAAACTACTAGCTAAGAGTATAGGTCAGTGGGAGAGTGCATGCTTAGCATGGGCAAGACCCAAGGTTTAATCTTCACCACCAAAGGGAAAAAAAAAGAAGAAAAGAAAATGAACTCTCTGGCTGCCAGAAGAGGCACAGTTGGGGGACAAGGGAAACAGCTAAGAGGCTTGAGAGGAATACCAAAGAGGCCACAAGGAATCAGTGACTGATGCTAAGAACTGTTTTGCAGGGACTGCAGCAGCCTGAGGAGAATGGGCTACAAAGGAAGAACTAGCCACAGAGTCTGAGGCAGCACTGAGACAGAGTCTGAGACAAGAGAGACTTTGGGATTGTGCATGAAGAGAAACAGATTCAGGCTGGGGTTGTGGCTCAGTGGTATAGCACTTGCCTCGCATGAGTAGGGCACTGGGTTTGATCCTCAGCACCACATAAATAAATAAAATAAAGGTATTGTGTCCATCTACAACTAAAAATTACAAAGGAAAAAAATATAAGAGAGAAAGAGCAGACCAACCCTGGCCCGGGGTGCAGAGGAGGAGGAGCAGATGAACCCAGCCCCATGTGCCAAGGAGGAGCAGACCGACCCCAGCCCCAAGCGTGGAGGAGGAGACCCACCCTGCTGCACCCCCTCTACCAATGGACAGCTGTCCCCGCCTACATCTGTCTACATACAATAGCCAGGAACAGGAAGTCCATCTCCAAGGTCCCTGTAGGCCCGGTTACACCAGAGGTGAGGTATTGGTAACCTTCAGGGACACTACAAGATTATAGGGTAGAAACTAATACCTCAGATTGACACTGCTAGAGAGGAGGACACATGAACCAACATAAAAAAAACAAAGGAGGAAAAATGTCCCAATCAAAACAAGATGCTACAATAATAGAATCCATTGACAGCACAGTAGATGAAATGTCAGAGGAGTTCAGAAGGCACATAATTAAAATAATCTGCGAAGCACAGAATAATATAAGAGAATAATTACAGGCAACAATTGATCACTCCAACAAAGAGATAAGAGAGCAAATACAGGGAGCAAAAGATTACTTCAAGAAAGAGATAGAGACTCTGAAAAAAAAACCAAGCAGAAATCCTTGAAATGAAGGAAACAATAAACCAAATAAAAAATTCAATAGAGGGGCTGGGACTGTAGCTTAGTGGTAGAGGGCTTGCCTAGCATGCGTGAGGCACTGGGTTCGATCCTCAGCACCACATAGAAATAATAAACAAATAAAATAAAGATCCACTAACAACTAAAAAAATTAAAAAAAAAAAAAATTCCATAGAAAGCATCGCTAAGCCAGGCGCGGTGGCTCACGCTTGTAATCCCAGCACTTTGGGAGGCTGAAACAGGAGAATCGCAAGTTCAAAGCCAGCCTCAGCAACGGCGAGGCGCTAAGCAACTCAGTGAGACCCAG
>PVHX01009264.1:6588-77663 GCA_004024805.1 Geosciurus inauris | reverse complement strand
AAAAAAAAAAAAAAAAAAAAAGAAAACAGACTAAGGCAGGTGGCCTCTTTCTCTGCCCCTGCTCTGGGGCAGGCGGCCACGAAGCCATGAAAAGGTCCATATGCCTGATGTTTCCAGCCAACCACCAATGAAGACCTGCCAGTGGCCATGTAAGTGAACTTGACATTGATCATACACCATCTGATGCTTGAGATGACCAGACAGCTCTACTGGGGCCTTGAGCCAGAGGCCCCCAATGCCATCCAGATTTCTGACTCACAGGAAATGTGAGAAATGTTTTTCTTATTTTAGGTACCTAAGTTTTGGGTTCATTTGTTCCACAGCAATAGATTACTGATACAATTTGCCAAGAAATTGTTGCTAAAAGCCTGTTGGAAGAAATAATAGTCAAACAGGTCTCATCACTAAAGAACTGACAGCCCGTATGTGTCCGAGGACCTTCTATGATGTTGATCATGTCAAAGAATCATCTCTTGGTTTTGCTTTCTTCATTATTTTCTTCCTTTATTCTAATTAACTTTTTTTTGTTTTTGGTACTGGGGATTGAACTCAGGGGCACTCAACCACTGAGCCACCTCCCCAGCCCTATTTTATGTTTTATGTAGAGACAGGGTCTCACTGAGTTGCTTAGCACCTCGCCATCGCTGAGCCTGGCTTTGAACTCGCGATTCTCCTATCTCAGCCTCCCTAAGCGCTGGGATTACAGGCTTGCGCCACCGCGCCCAGCTAACTCCTGACATCTTGAATTGAATGCTTAGTGCATCAATTTCTCATCTTCCTGTTTACTAATAAATCTATTTTAAGGCTATCAATTTTCCTAGGAATGCCACTTTGGCCACTTCTCCTAGGCTTTGAGGCATTCTGCTCACTATTCTAAATATCCTTGAAATCAGTCAGATAGTCAAAAAGTCATTCTTCACCCTCAATAAGTGCTGACCAAATACGTATCAACTGATTTACTGAATAACAAAAAATAATATTAATAATTATCATCATCATTGGGGAGTAAATGATGCTACAAGAAACCATATGTAGTCTTTTTGCAAAATCAGGTTCTTCAAGTACCCTCTATGGCCATGCTTCTTAGATCACTGTACAATGGTGAGTAAAACAGCTACAGAAACAGGTTCCCAGGACCCAGTGAAGCTCCTTTACTAAGCCGCCCTAGATGATCAGTGACAGGCGCTGGCAGGGAGGAGGACATTGCCCAGCTGTCCTCGAGGGTCCTCCTACTCTAAACATAAGCACATGCATGACTTTAACTGAATGTGCAGCGATTGAGAGCTTCCCTAGAAGGAAAGTAGAAAATACAGCCCAATCTTGAAGAGACCAAGCTTAGCGGGGAGATAAACTTGGCCAGGGGAAATAACTTGAAAATGATTAATCGCCCTTGGTGGAAGGCCTCAGGTTTCCTGGGAATTGGGCAAGAAAGGGTCCTCTAATGTCCTATGAGGGATTATATAGGACCCAAATCTTGGTTCTACCACTTCCATGCTGTTTGACCTCAGGCCAAGTTAGTTAACCTCTCTGAGTTCAGTTTCCTTCTCTGTAAAATAAAAGAGTAAGTGTTGTGAGGATAAAAGGAAATAAAACACAGCACTTGTTAATAATTAATAGATGTTATTTATGATTATGATCAGGAGCACAGAGCCCCATTCATGGCAGCTGTGGGGGCGGCCACTCACCCTCATTTGGAAGCCGTGTCCAAGCCTGAAGCCTGTGGGAAGGTTCTCCTTACAATCCCCCAGACCCCTTATGACTTCCCTGCTCTTGGGGCTCCCTGCCTTCACGGGTCCCTTCCTACATGCATGTACCTGATACACATTCATGTATGTATATACACGTGCATGATCCTGTTTTATAGCGCCATTGAATGAACTCATCAATATTACAAAATAAGACATTTTCTTCAACCCAGAAGTTCATTTTTTCTTCTGACTTTACAAAAAATTAAGCCACTTTGGTGTCGAGGGCCTGAGGCAACTTATTTGCTGAGCTTGATGGAGCAGTGGGTCCTGTGGCTTCTGGGAACTCTTGGCCCTGGTCACCTGCTGTTGGGGGACTTTGGTCCTGGGTGCCAGAGATCCCTGCCTATCTGCTCTCATCTTTTCCTCCCACAGAACAAACAGATCCACACCTCAATGACACCTGCTACCCAGCCTTTCCCGGATGGCCTCCTTCAGAGCAAATAGAGGGAGCTTTGGGCATCAATGGGTAAATGACAAGTCCAGGCTCTGTCATCTATAAGCTGAGTGGCTAGGGCAGGTCACTTAGACCCTCAGTTTCTTCATCTGTGAAAGGGAGCTGGAAGCATCTTCTTCCTATGCCATTAGGAAGTTTTTTTGTTTTTTTGTTTTTCAATTAAAGGTGCAAATATCTGCCTTCCTTCCAGGGGAGAACGGCTGAATGGTCCCTGGTTCACCTGATCTGAGGAAGCCTGGTGTCCAAGAGAACAGTGGAAGGGGCAGACACTTGGGGTGAAGTTACAATGAGCTCAGGCCAGACGGGTGTCCAGCAGCCCTGACTGTCTGGTGAGCACCCTCCCCTTGCTCCAGGGAGGACAAGTCTCCTTGGGAAGCCAGTGTCCATCCTCCCCATGACTAGAGCTTAGGGTGGGAAGAAAGATGCTGGCAGCTGGCATCAGGGAACTGTGACAGCCAAAGGAGCCATCACCAGGGACAGGACAGCTCTGCGGGGGCCTTATGCTTCCTCCAGCGGGCCAGGGGCCCTGCTCCCCTCAGCAAAGCTGGGGCTCACGATTGTGCGCTCCAGCCTCCGTGCAAATCAAGATCCCTTCTAGTTCTGCACTCTGTCTTCAGACATGTTCGCCCCAGGCTTCGGGAGGGCTTTCTATGTGACCTTGAATAAGCCACTTAGTCTCTCTGGGCTGCAGTTTGTCCATCTGCAAAGTGGGAACGTAAGTGTGGCCCCTCATAAGGTAAACACGGGTCCCCAGGGCACAGGCATGCTGAGCATAGTGCCAGCCACATCCAGGGCTATGTGTCCACTGCTAGGATGCTTCTGAGGTCGGCTTGGATGTTCAGGTGGACAGGCAGCTTGGGGCCTCCACCTCGGATGAGCCGACTAGCTCTTTCAAGGGACTTCGCTATGGTTTGAATGTGTCCCCCAAAATTTCATGTGTAGAGAATTTAACCCCAAATGCATACGTTAATGTTACTTGGAGGTCGTTAGAATTAGATGAGGTCATGAGGGTGGCCTCACAACGGCTTTGGTGGCTATAAGAAGAGGAAGAGATTCCCAGCATGTTTGCTCTGTTCTGCCCGGTAACACTCTGTGCCAGGTTACGACACAGCACGGAAGTCCTCACCTTGCGTAGGGTGGGGCTCAGTGGCAGGGCACTCACCTAGCATGCACAAAGCCCTGGGATCATCCCCAGCACCATAAAAAAAAAAAAAAAAGGAGAAGGAGCCGAGCAGATGCCAGCGCCACATTCTTTAACCTGTTGGCCTCCAGAACCATGAGCCGAGAAAACTATTCTCTGTGTATTTATTTTTCTGTACTGGTTGAACCCAGGGCTTCACGCATGCTAGGCAAATGCTCTTCCACTGAGATACACCTCTTTTTAAGTTTAATTTATTTTAAGACAAGGTCTCTCTAAGTTGCTGAGGGTCTTGCTAAATTGCTGAAGCTGGCCTCAAACTTGTGATCCTCCTGCCTCAGCCTTCTAAATTGCTGGGATTATAGACATGCATCATCACACCTGGCTGTAATCTTCTGTTATTTATAACTCATCCAGTCTCAGGTGTTTTGTTATAGTCACAGAAATAGGTTACAATAGACTTCCACAGAACCCTGCTTCATAGGCCCAGGATCTTCTTTGTTTAGCCTGATCACCAGGTTCTGTGGCCTCACAAATTCTGGCTGTTGGCTGAGCTAGCCACCCTCCTCCCTAGAGTCCCTCCATGGGCCCTCCTTGGGTCTTCTCACCTACCTAGAATCAGGGCTGGCCTTGAGGGAGGGCAGAGTAGCCTCAGCCACCTAAATGTGTCCCCTTCTCCACTCCCTCCCCACATCCTTCCACTGCCCACTGGGATCTTTGTAAAGTGTCAAGGGTAACACCCCACTCTGCTCCTTTAAGACCTCCAGCATCTGGGCACGGGGGAGCATGCCATAATCCCAGCAGCTCAGGAGGCTGAGGCAGGAGGATCTCTAGTTCAAAGCCAGCCTCAACTTATGGAGGCCCTAAGCAACTCAGCGAGGACTTGTCTCTAAATAAAATACAACAAAAGGGTCGGGGATGTGGCTCAGTGGTTAGGTGCCCCTGGTTTCAATCCCTGATACCAAAAACAAAACCAAAAAAACAAAAAACTTCCAGCGGCCTCTCTTCAACCCAGAACAAAATCCAAGCTCCCTCTGGGCGGACAAGGGTGTGCCCTCTGGTCCTGGTCACCTTGCAGCCCTATTCCACCCATAGGCTCCGTGGCCACACTGACCTCTGGTCTCCTGAAATTAAAACTCATCTTTGTCATTGCTATTCTCTCCCTGAAGCTCCTCCTGGCCTGGTGGCTGGGTCTGGTCCTCATGGTGTGGATCTAAGCCCGGAGGTGGGCAGCTGGGCGGTGGACATGGGAGGGTGAGGATGTGTGGGAGGAAAAGTGGCGGGGAGACAGCAAGAACCTCCCCAGAGCTTGGAGGGTGTTTTTGGGGCACCCATTTCCTGGCGCATAGCCCCTCTGCCATCTCCCCTGCCCTGTGTATTTTCCAGGCCATTTGGGACCCCGGGGGGCTCCTTCTCACACACACTAGGCACAGGCTAGATTTATAGCAGAGACCAATTTCCACGTCTGTCTCTAGAAATTAAACAAGTCAAGCTGCTTCTGTTCCTCGGGGGTCCTGGAGTGCCCATCCTCAGGGAGGGGAGACCTCTACCACCCAGCCCAGGCCCCCACGCTTCCTGTGGACACCTCAACTGCCCAGGGACAGCTGGGGTGTGCGTGGGTGCCTAAAGTCAGTGGGATGACAGCTGGATTCCAGCCCCACCCTGGACAAACCCAGGGGCAGGACTATACCCCCTGGGCACCGGGCAGAGGAGCGGATTCTCGCCTGACCCCATGGCAAACTACAGGGGCGGTCCCCAGCTGGGCCTCTGGTCCACCTGAGCCCCAAGGTCCCTGGAAAGCTCTCCCTCTTATTGACACTTGTTCCTGGGGACAACCCCCTCGCTGGGAGTTGGCGTTGCTCTGCCCCAGGCTGCAGAGAATCCACAGCTGCCCTCCTACCTTCTCACCACCAGGGAAACAGCCCTCCTTTCTACCTTCGTACCGGACGCTGAAATCTCTTTACCTTTCCAGCCACCTTTTCAAAGTGGTCAATTGATTCAAAAACAGTATTTAGTCAGCTCTTATTGATGACTTACTATGCCCAAAGCCCTGGGGCTGTTGGTCACTAAACTCAACATAATTCATACATTTTTTTCTAAAAATGTGAAGACACAGGGACACATTTTTTTTTGGTACCAGGGATTGAACTCAGGGGCACTCGACCACTGAGCCACATCCCCAGCCCTATTTTGTGTTTTATGTAGAGACAGGGTCTCACTGAGTTGCTTAGCGCCTCGCTATTGCTGAGGCTGGCTTGGAACTCGCGATTCTCCTGCCTCAGCCTCCCTAAGTGCTGGGATTACAGGCTTAAGCCACCACGCCCGGCTGGGGACAGGCATGTTTTGGTGTTTGTTGTCACCAGGCAAAGTGCACATTGTTCTCTTTGATCCTCACCGGCTCCCCTAAGGGCTGTTATACCTGTTGGATGGATGAGGAGACTGAGGGTCAGACAGTTTGAGTGCCTTGCTGGTCAGATGGCAGAGGAAACAGCAGGTCAACTGCCTCCTGCATCCCTGCTGCCTCCAGGGGCTGAACACCATCCAGAAGGAGCCTCGTCCTGAGCAGAATTCCAGCTTCTCCCAGCCCCTCCCTTCCCTATCTGCACGCCCAGCGACCTCAGCCCTGGCCTCAGGAGTTGAGTTTTGCGGAGAGAAAAGAGCCTTCACCTGAGGTCTCACCTGAGTCTATTTCCTTGGTAGAAAATTGACATCTTTTTTTCCTTCTCTTTCCACATCTTTTATTAGTGCATTACAGCTGTATGTATGGTGGGATTCGTCGTTACGTATTCACATGCACACAAGATAGCAATGTAATTTTGCCAGTATCGCTCCCCAGCATTGCCCCCTCCCTCTGTACCTCCCACCCCTTGACCTGTTTGGTTTAAAAAAAAAAAAAAAAAAATCAAGATTTCAGCCCAGGTGCAGTGGCGCACGCCTGTAATCCTAGCAGCTCAGGAGGCTGAGGCAGGAGGATCACGAGTTCAAGGTCAGCCTCAGAAATTTAGCAAGGCTCTGTCTCTAAATAAAATATAAAAAGGGCTGGGGATGTGGCTCAGTGGTTTAAGCACCCCTGGGTTCAATCCCCAGTACAAAAAAAAAATAAAACAAAAGGCAGAGGTATAAAAAACACAAGTGTCAGCCGGGCGCGGTGGCTCAAGCCTGTAATCCCAGCACTCAGGGAGGCTGAGACAGGAGAATCGTGAGTTCAAAGCCAGCCTCAGCAACGGCGAGGTGCTAAGCAACTCAGTGAGACCCTGTCTCTACATAAAACACAAAATAGGGCTGGGGATGTGGCTCAGTGGCCGAGTGCCCCTGAGTTCAATCCCTGGTACCAAAAAAAAAAAAAAAAACACAAGTGTCTGTCAGAAGATGAAAAACCAAACGTGGGAAAGCTGTAAGGTATGGACATGCGCTGCGGCAGGGGTGACCCTTTTGAAAACGTGTTTGGTGAAAGAAGGAAGACACAAAAGTGCTTCTATCGTCTGATTCCACGTTCATGAAATATTTACAATAGGCGATTCACAGGGACAGGAAGTAGAGCAGAGTCTGCCAAGAGCCATGGGGGTGGGGGTGGGGGTGAATATTGTTTAATAGGCAGTGTTTCTGTTCCAGGGGGTGGAATGGAGTGTGCAGATGGCCACACGACACTGGGAATGTAATTAATGCTGCTGAATTGTGCACTTAAAACGGTTCAAGTGGAACATTTGCAATATATGTCCTTTGCCACGATTTTTAAAAAATTATTAATATCATATTCCATTTCAGGCAAGTCATATGGTATGTGAATTATATCTCAACAAAGCTATTTTTAAAAGCCAGAGTGTCCCTGGAGTTCTTAATGGCAACTTATTTTCCCTGCTTTTCCTTTTAAGGCCCCAGCGGTGAGATGAATCCCCACCCCTGCCTCAGGCTGCCGCCACCGGCTCTTTCGGGAGGTGAAAAGGGGAGCGGGTGTTAGGTATTGGAAGAGAGAGGGCGTTTGTCTCCTCCCGCTGGCCGCTAAGGGAATAATCTAAACTAAGAAGAACAGCTTGTCAATTGCTAAATAGCTACTTCCAAAAAAATGGCAGATGTAGACATGCATTTGATTAAAAAACATTCTCCAGCTGGGCGCGGTGGCTCAAGCCTGTAATCCCAGCACTTAGGGAGGCTGAGACAGGAGAATCGCGAGTTCAAAGCCAGCCTCAGCAACGGCGAAGCGCTAAGCAACTCAGTGAGACCCTGTCTCTACTTTGGGAGGCTAAGACAGGAGGACGGCAAGTTCAAAGCCAGCCTCAGCAATGGCGAGGTGCTAAGCAACTCAGTGAGACCCTGTCTCTACATAAAACACAAAATAGGGCTGGGGGTGTGGCTCAGTGGTCGAGTACCCCTGAGTTCAGTCCCTGGTACCAAAAAAAAAAAAAAAAAAAAAACATTCTCCACAGCTCAAAAGGAACCCACAGGGAGAAGCAAGTTGCCCTCTTATGAGTTCCCACAGACACCCAGAAGCCAATCCCTTCTCATGCTTCCTTCCAGGAATATTCCACGCACCACACAGGAGACAGCATGCTATACACACTGTTCTGTACCCTGATTTTATTCTCTTAATATATCCTGGAAGGCTGGCTTGGTGTTGCACACTTGTAATGCCAGGAACTTAGGAGGCTGAGGCAGGAGGATCACAAGGTCGAGGCCAGCCTCAGCAAAACCCTGTCTCAAAATAAAACATCAAAAGGGCTGGGAATGTAGCTCAGTGGTAGAGCACCCCTGGGTTCAGTTGCCAGCACTACAAAACAAAAACAAAACACAACAACAGTGTGTCTGGGAAATTGTTCCATACCCACCTTCGTGTGGTTCAGGCCAATTTCTTACTGGCGGATGTTGTTTTTTTTGTTTGTTTGTGAATGTCCTGTTGTGTTGTTATTGTTGTTGTTTTGTCTATGGTGCTGGGGACAGAACCCAAGGCCTCGAGCCTGCCAGGCAAGTGCTCCACCACTGAGCCACACCCCCGCCCCAGCTTTTGTACAAAGCTGCACATTCATCCTTGAATGCAGTCCTTGTACCTGTGTGTGACGATTTCCAGGGTTGAGTCACGCGGGCTTTGTGTATACATCATCACTTTAGCCTCATGGCAACCTCTGAAGTACGTGTTACTATCACCATTGTACAGAGGAACAAATCAGGACTCGGGGATGTTAGATGATGTGCATAAAGTTGCACAGGAAATAAGGACTTGAGTCTCTGGAGAGGGCTGATGGGAGCCCACCGGCAAGTGCCTTTGCGCAAACACAACCCCCACCCCAGGGTGCAGGCTTTGGCGGATGGAGGTGGACTGGTTGGACCTCTGTGCAGTGCACAACTTAAGCAATCTTCCTCAATGTCCCTGTGGTGTCCCTGAGTAGTCACCTAAAGGGGAGTGTGGATTCAGTTCTAAGAGTGAGGAGTGGACGTGTTTGCTTTCGTTCATTTCAACCTCCATCTACTGAACCTCTGCTGTGAGCAGGGCCCAGGGATACACTAGGGCGCAAGCAGACATGGCCCCTAACCTAATCCAGCCTCTCCCCAACAGCAAAAGGAAACTCAAAGTTGTTTAATGGCAACAGAAGAAAGGACCACAGGCTGGGGGACAGGTGACAGGGATTGGGGGTGGCACCTGCTCTGTGTCTTTGGGTGAATCACTGCTCTGTTCTGGGCTCAGGTTAGGCTTGAGCCAGCATCTTCAAAGTGCTGCTGCAAAACAACAGAACAGAAAATATCAAGCCATGCGCGATGGCTCACGCCTGTAATCCCAGCACTTAGGGAGGATGAGACAGGAGAATTGCGAGTTCAAAGCCAACCTCAGCAATGGCGAGGCGCTAAGCACCTCAGTGAGACCCTGTCTCTACATAAAACACAAAATAGGGCTGGGGATGTGGCTCAGTGGTCCACTCAGGTTCAGTACCCCTGAGTTCAATCTCCAGTACCAAAAAAGGAAAATATCAGTGTGCTGGCACCTGGGCTGTGTGAGTCCTGCCGTGGGAAACTCGATTCGTGTTTTTTATGCACTGGCACTTATGGTCTCAACCAGAGATGAATTTACCATGAAACCTGTGAACAAAGCTTATATGCCAGGGCCCCTTGAAATTACGAGGAGCCCTAGTAACACGCTTGCAAAGTCAGATGTCAGACAATTTGCAAAAATGAGAGCATTCAATCATGGTAGGTGAGACTGTCTCTTTCCACTGACTGGCACTTTCCCTTGCAAAGGCCATCCCAGAGTGGTGGCAGCATTTCTGAAATGTTACAAGGAGGCTGAGTTAGTCATACGTCTCGTTTGAATTTAGTGGGTTATAGTTATGAAGCTGGAGGCCACTTCTAGGAATAGTTCCATAGTTACAGCTGTCCTAATGTGGGAAGGGCTCCCAGAAACTCCTACCACGTGACTCATTGGGTATCCTGACACAGAATCACTGGATAACCATCATGTCCATCCCAGGCGCCTACCATGGAGGCACATAGGCAGAGGAGGAGAAGCAGATGGGCACTGTGGAGGATTCTTCCAGTTATCAGATGTGTTCAGTCACAAGTGGAGGATTCGGTGGCCATTGAAATACATGCCCATGGGAATACAGTTAATGCAGCATACGTAATCGTGAACGCACCAGTGCTAGTCTGTTTTGTTAGGAATCATGTGCAATACAGTTTATAAGAATACCTCTGCCTTGTAGACAAACCTAGAGCAGTACTGTGATCAGCAAGTGTGATGTCCTGTGAATATTTTATTTTTTTAAATATTTTTTAGTTGTAGATGGACACAATGTCTTTATTTTATTGCTTTGTATGTGGTGCTGAGGATCGAACCCAGGGCCTCCCGCATGCGAGGCAAGCGCTCTACCGCTGAGCTACAATCCCAGCCCATATTTTATTTTTGTACTGGGGATTCAACCAGTACAAAAATATCCCTGAAACCCATCCCCAGCCCTTTTTTATTTTTTATTTTGAGACAAATTCTCACTAAGTTACTCAGAGCCTTGCTAAGTTGTTGAGGCTGGCCTCAAACTTGCAATCCTTCTGCCTCAGCATCCCAAGTCATTAGGATTAGAGGCATGCACAACCACACCCAACCTAATGAATATTTTATGTTATAATACATAGGGCTAGATCTTACCATGTGATACATTGCCAGTAACAGATTCTAAAGCTGAGAAAAAACTTTCTAAGATACAAAATAATAATGTTTTTTGGTCAATTATATTAGCAAGTTAACTTTGTCTTTCTCTTGGAAAATTCAGTAAAATCATTACTGTATGGCTGGGCATGATGGTGCACACCTGCAATCACAGCAACTTAGGAGGCTGAGGCAGGAAGATGGCAAGCTCAAAGCCAGCCTGGGCAACTTATAACTTAGTGAGGCCCTTTTTTTTTTTTTTTTTTTTTTTTTGGTACTGGGGATTGAACTCAGGGGCACTTGACCACTGGGCCACACCCCCAGCTCTATTTTGTATTTTATTTAGAGTCAGGGTATCAATGAGTTCCTTAGTGCCTCGCTTTTGCTGAGGTTAGCTTTGAACTTGCAATTCTCCTGCCTCAGCCTCCTGAGCCTCTGGGATCACAGGTGTGTGCCACCATGCCCAGCAAATATCAGGGATATTTTTGTACTGGTTGAATCCCCTTGTCTTAAAATAAAAAAGACTGGGGGTGTAAACCAGGCGCAGTGGCACAGGCCTGTAATCCCAGCAGCTCAGGAGGCTGAGGCAGGAAGATCACAAGTTCAAAGCCAGCATCAGCAAAAGCGAGGCATTAAGCAACTCAGTGAGACTGACTCTAAATAAAATACAAAATAGGGCCAGGGGAGGTGGTGTACGCCTGTAATCCACTTTAGGAGGCTGAGACAGGAGAATCACGAGTTCAAAGCCAGCCTCAGCAATGGCGAGGCGCTAAGCAACTCAGTGAGACCCTGTCTCTACGTAAAACACAAAACAGGGCTGGGGATGTGGCTCAGTGGTCGAGTGCCCCTGAGTTCAATCCCCGGTACCAAAAAGCAAAAAAAGAAAAGAAAGGAAGAAAGACTGGGAGTGCAGCTCAGTGGTAGAGCATCCCTGGGTTCAAGGCCCACTACCACACAAAAAATAAAATGAAATAATAGAAAGGAATAAAAATTAAAAGGGCTGGAATGTCACTGAGAGAGTGCCACTGCATTCAATTCCTAATGGCACAAAAAAGCCACAGTGCCATTTCATATAGCAATGATCGTTGCTAGGTGAAGAGCATGCAGCCCAAAATTGTATGAAAAAAATATTATAGTAGCACATCAGGCAGTTAAGTGCAAATATCTTGTTTTGATTAAATGATTATGTATTTTTCATCTTTTAGATGTCTGTCATTTATATAGTTTATTTCTCACTGTAAATAAATACATAATTCTCCAGCAGTGATTTTATAGATGTTTTAAGAGCAAATTGTCTGCCAACTCCTGGCTCCACAAGAACTTGAGTTGCATCTGGTCCTGTAAAATGCACTTCCTACATTGCATATCTGTCAAAAACAGATTGAAAAGCTCTGGATGAGGTAGATGAACTCAAATTTTTCTGCTAGCTCCAATTTCTCTAAATTTGTGGGAACTGCCCTGTTTCCCCCCCACCCCTCCAGCAGCTGTGACTCTGACAGAAAGACAAGGAAGTCCCTTTTGGAGCTTCTCCAAGTCTTTCCTGCTGTCCTTGGAGTCTTTATCCTGCCTGAGGCTGGGAGACAAAGTGCCAGTGTGCAGAGCTGGGGGTGGGGTGGGGAGGTGCTGTGGAGAGGTGAGCACAGGTGCTTGGAAGTTACTTATATGCTTGGGGGAAAAGACGGGAAAGCACAGGGTGCAGTCCTAAAGCTAGGGAATGGAATCGAGGACCTCTCCCAGCATGACAACAGTTGTCACGATTTGGACCTTCCTTCCTTCCTTCCCTCCTTCCCTCCTTCCCTCCTTCCCTCCTTCCCTCCTTCCCTCCTTCCTTCCTTCCTTCCTCCTTTTTTCTCTTCTGAGACTCGGTCTCCCTCTGTTGCCCGGGCTAGCCTCGAATTCCCAGGTTCAAGCCATCCTCCTGCCTCAGCCTTCCAGGTAGCTAGAGCACCATCGCCGCCGGCTTTGGTGTTTTATTTGAAACTGTATTAAATGCCTCCTGTGTTTGACAGGTTATTTCTAATCCTCCATTAACTCGAGGCTCCGGAGGTGAAGGGACACAGCTGTGCTCGTCTTGCCCTGCACAGCTTGCCTCCAGCCACGCCTTGCTTCCTGGATTCCTACAGATGTTTCCCACATACTGTCCCCCTCGGCCCCATCTTGAGGAGAAAATGGCTCGCGTTTCTCCAGGTCCCGCTGCGGGGCACCTCCTCTCGCACCCTGCAGGTCCTCTCCGCAGGATAATATAATAATAAGTGTCGCCCTCTTTTGCAGTACTTTGAATAACCCCATAGGCGACCTGCGACGGCACTGCAGGTTCCCAGCTCCCTGGTCGATTGTGGCACCGTCCCGATCTGAAGTCCCTCCTATGCTTATTAGACTTCTAGAATGTAAATTCTACGAAGGCGGAGCCTTGCCTCTCTTATTCACCCCGGGACGCCCACTCCTGGCACAGGGCTTGGCGTAGGTGGGCGCTTTGCTTTTCCTTGCCTCAAAGGTACGCGTCAAACTTCCAAGACCTAGAGAGCAGGTGTGAATGGACTGCGCCTGCCCATCCGCCAATTAGCGAAGGGCAATATTTGCATGTTGCGTTACTATTGGTGAGATCCGGAGACCTAGTTTCCTTCTGGCCAATGAGGTGAGAGCCACGGTATAGGCCTCTGTGGCCACGCCCACCCCGACCCGGCGAGCAGTGGAAGTGGGAACCGGGGAAAGCCAGCGACCATCATACTGCGAGCCTCTTCACTTCCCAGTCCCTTCCTTCTCCCACTTAAGCTGGCACACAATTCGGTCACTGACAAGTGAGACTCCATCTTTTATACCTGATCATTCAGAGTTGGGAGGGGCTGATGATAAAAATAATAGAGAAAGGCCAGGGACCACAGATAGTCCACACTGTGCAATCAGACCCTGGGACGAGTCTGCATTACCGTAGGAGCTCTTTTCAGACCCAAGGTACTTGGGAGCCAGAGCAGGCAGGTGCCTTGGGCTGGGAGAGCCCGCAGCACACATTCCTGGTTCACAGCCTCAGAGTCCAGAGGAATCTGAGTGCCCAGGAGCCTGCATCCTTCACTAGCTCCCCAGGGGATGTTGACACCTCAGAGAAAACCAGTAGAGCAGACCCAACGGCACCTTGAAAAACAAGCAGAACTTAGAGCTCTCCAGCTATGGCTCAGTCACCATCTTCCTTAACCCCTATGGACCTCAGTGTCCTCTGTAAAATCGGAAGGCTAATAGCTACTCAAAGTACTGGCATATTATATATGCAAAATTCACGGAACACAGATGAGTCAAGAAACGGTAGAAATATCTTTATCATGGAATCAGAGCAAAGTGAAACTGTCACAAGTAAGATTCCCACCTACCCCCACGCCGGTCTCCAGAACTTGGAAAAGCCCAATGAACAAGTTCATTTCTCTAGTGGCCATAAATCTACTCCCCTCCCCCAAGAAATGGCCCCGTTTCCCTTGAACCAAATCCTACTTTTGCTGTCCTTTTATTTCAGGCAATCCAGATTTTCTGGGTAAGCATTAATTGCAAACAACCAATTAGTTCATCTTCTGTTGCACAGGCATTTATGTTTGCACTGAATTTATAGTTCCTTCCATTTAAAGATCAATGTTTTCAACAAAGATAATGTATTAAATGTACAAAGAAATAGAGTTGAATTTTTTAAAAATATTTTTTAGTTGTAGATGAACACAATGTCTTTATTTTATTGCTTTATATGTGGTGCTGAGGATCGAACCCAGGGCCTCACGCATGCGAGGCAAGCACTCTACCGCTGAGCTACAATCCCAGCCCTAGAGTTGAATTTTAATACTTTATAAACCTTTTATTTTTTATTTTTGCTATGCAAAGTGTCCAACACAAGGTCTCTCATTCATGTTAGCCAAGCACCCTACCACCGGGCCATATCCCCAGCTCTTTGAAAGTCTTTTGTTGGATGAAACATGGCTTGTACCATGCATCTGAGTTCTGATTCGGAAAATATGAGCCCCTTTCTCTGTCCTCCTGCACACAAGCACAGGATTTGATTTGAATGCATAAGTTCCAAGGGCTCTCCCATCTTGCTGATGTCTGCTCTCTCCTTGGTCAGCACTGGGACCTGGAATCATGATTCCTAGGATCAAGCATGGACTTTGGGTACAGAGACTCAAGCTTGAGTTCAAATTCTGCTCTGGTCTTAGCTGTGTGACCCCAGGACCTTTGTGCTTGCATTTTTCACTCCTTCCCAGGGGACTTGGCACAGGTGAACACACTTCCTACCATGGGCTCCTTCTCAGGAGAAATGTCAGCTCCTCAGAAGGAGTTGCCCAGGCCACTTCCCACATGGCTTCCACTCTCCTCATACCAACCCATTTGGGTCCCTCCATAATTCCTCAGCATGTTTCCTCAGTCTTCAAAGGCATGGACTTGGTATCATACAGGCTTTTGTGATAGAGGCATGTAAGGACCTTAGCCAACCACATTACTCAGGGCTTCAGATTGCTCTTCTCTAAAACAGAAAATAGTCGGTGCAGTGGCACAAGCCTGTAATCCCAGCGCTTAGGGAGGCTGAGACAGGAGAATCGCGAGTTCAAAGCCAACCTCAGCAACGGCGAGGCACTAAGCAACTCAGTGAGACCCTGTCTCTACATAAAACACAGAATAGGGCTGGGGATGTGGCTCAGTGGTCGAGTGCCCCTGAGTTCAATCCCCAGTACCAAAAAAATAAAAAATAGATAAAACAGAAAATACTACTCAACTGTGAGATATGCATGAGGATTAACGGGACAATGACAACCATAGTCCTGTGTGCCCTTGCTTCTAGGGGTCCCTCTAGATGGGCTGTGTGAGCCAGGATGTCTGGGTTACAGGCTGAGGTTGGGGCCTCACCTCAGCTTGTCCCCTGGCCCTTCTACAGTTCCCATGTTGTCCCATCTCTCTCCTCCAAGGACACCTACCCCATCTTTTCTTTCCTCCTCACCCCATCCTCACCAGCATTTCTGATGCTGGAGGGGTTTTTCTGGGAAGGGGCTGAAGTGTTAATCCAGCAAGAGTCAGTTGATCAGAGCTGCTACAAGGACAGCTCAGCATTACTCACCCCTCCCAGAGGCACCCCAAGTCAGGCAAACCAGTTGCAAATGGAGGGGAAAGGACAGGAACAGCTGCCAGAGGCCAAAGCCCGCATTTCCCATTTCCTGTGGTGGGTGGTTTCCATTCACCATGCTCAAGTCCCCCTTCTCTGCACCTTCTCCCCTGACCCAAGTCTAGGCCAAGCCCTCCCTGCATAAACCTGGCTTATGATTCTCCCTCCCTAAGCCCAGCTCCCCAGGACCCATTCAGGGACAGCCTAGAAGCTTGTTAGGTCAGTGTGGTCTGCTCCTCTCCACCTCCAGCTCTCTGGGCAACCTTGGACACAACCATTCATTCATCTAATTTATAATAGCGAGCACTGGAGGGGAGGAAAGGCTTTCTCAGCCCCACTAGGGTTCCTGGCTAGGTCTGAAATAAAACTGACAAAGACAGATTAACAGGAGAAAAGCATAACAAATTTATTTCATCCATTTTATGTGACATAGGCGCCTTCAGAATGGAAGAGCCAAAGACCTGGGGTGCACTACGTATTCTCCTTAGGTTTGATGAAGCATCAAATCATAGAAATATGATGGGACAAAAGGGTGTGATCTAATAGGAAGAGACACAGTGGGGACAGACACCCAGCAAGGCCTGTCTGTTCCCACTCTTCTTGGCCTCTCAGCCAGGAGGAGGGTCTTGTGACCCACCACCAGACAATTACATGTGAGAGAATTTCTCTCTGGCCAGATCTTACACAGAAAGGAGCAGGGTTTAGAATTATGTTTTCAGGTTTTATGGCTTGCCTTGGGGAAAAGGGGTCCAAGTTTCGATGACCAGCACTGGGGAAGAGGAATTCTAGTTTCCAAGGTCCAGCCTAGCAGGAAAGGGGAGGAGAAAGGAGGACAGGAGGTCAGAAACACTCCCTCTCTGCCCTTTCAGGTTTCCTTCAGCTTCAGATGCTCAGCATGCCCAGGTGCCATACTGTGGGGTACCCTGCTCTGAGCCCCAAAGCCTATTGGCACTGGTTACTACTGGTTACTGTTTCAGGCCTCAGGGGATTCACCAGTAAACCAAATAGACAAAATTCCTTGTGGCTGAAGTTCCTCAGGAAGCATACATTCTGGGGGGTAGAGAGACAAAGAACACAACAAATCAAAGAAATATAGAATGGAGATGAGTTTAAGAAGAAAGTTCAGCAGACACAGTGGGTGGGGAGCCCATGGTTGGGTATTCACTTCCTCCCTTCCCAGTTCCACTTCCTCCTTGGTCTCAAGGCCACACAATTTAGAAAGCAGTGAATCCAGTGTGTGCACCCAGGTCAAATCCATCTTGTCTTTTAAAAGTGACTCTTGGGGCTGGCCTGTGGCTCACTGGTAAAGCTCTTGCCTAGCATGGGTTCAATGCCAGCACCGCAAAAGAATAAAAATATTAAAAAGACTCTGACAGCATTGATGGGCCCCTAAATCACAGTGGTAAATGCGGTTTGCCTTTTATTTCAGTAATAATTCATTTCAGTAATCAAACAAACAAGGTTCCATGTGCATATCACATTACAGCTTTAATTGAGGGATGCAATAAATATACATATTCCTTTCTTATATAATTTCAACGGCCCGAGGGAGAGAATTTAGCGTACCAGTCAGCTGAATAGTTGAGTTTAGGGAGAAAACTGACCCGGATGAGGTCACTGCGGTTCTGCAAGGTGAATTGAGGTCACTTGCCAAGGCGACAGCACCAGCAGAACCGGATTCGCTAGATTCCCTATTCTTAGTCGTGCTTTAACCCTTTCCGGTACAGGGCCGCTGGAGAGGGCACTCTGGGCGCATTTCCCGGAAGGTCGCCAGGGGGCGACCGAGAGCAGCTGACCAGATCCTCCGGGCCTGAGGTCCCCAGGCCAGGGGAACACAAGGCGGGGAGGGCTTCGATAGAGGAAGAAACACCATAGGCACCGAGGCTAGAATGTTTGTCTGTCCTACTCTATTTGCAGTCTGGTTCCTACCAGTGTCTTCGCACTGTTGCCGCCTAGACCTCTCCAACAAAAATCCAACTTTGTAGCCACCCATAAGACTTTTTAACACCTCCAACATAGCTTACGGGGGGTGGGGAGAGCCAACCACGGGGTCTGTGTGATCTTGCCCCATCTTCCCCAACCTCCGCAGCCGTACTGAAATTCTTCCAGCTCCCTGAATTCGTCTTACTCTTTCTCCCTGAATTTCTTTTCACATCAGGTCTACCTGGAGAACCCCGACTGTCTTCGCAGCTAAACATCACTTCTGTGAGCCCTCCCCTGACAGGATCCCGCCCCCTTGCCCCACACCACCACCTGTTTGGGGAAGTGGCCCCTCCGGTGTCGCCACTATCCCATGGGCTTCCCCCACCATCGCGTATGACCAGTATCTGGCCTCATTAAACGTTTGCAGGCTGAATGCAGGAGGCAGGACAAGCGATCAGGCTGTCACTTGTGGGTCCTCTGGCAAGCTACCTGGCCCTCGGGTTTGTTCTAAGGAGTAATGGACTAGTTTATTTATTTATACTTCTGCTCATCATGCTTTAGAGCAATGCCTGGAACACCGTAAGGACTTACTTTCGTCATTTTCACAGCGGCAGCGTAGGTTATTGCCCTTTTAAGGATACCCTCCCAACGTTCGCATCTAAGCGGAAGTACCCCTAGGGCTCCGGAAGTGACCTCAGAGCCCCTCAGAAACATGGCCCCGGAGCGCTCTTCCGGAAGCGGTCACAAGCATCTCCGTGACGCAGAACGAGTTAGAGCGTCCCGTGGGGTTTCCATGGTGCTGCCCTCAGCCCCCCGTCTCTCCGCTTCCTCTCCCGCCTGAACACCGGGAACGGGCAGGCAGGCGGCGGGTCCCTCCCGGCACCGCCTCCCCGCCTGAGGGAGGGGTTGGACGAGCAGGTGACGCTCTGGGCGAACTCGTTCGCGTCTCTATGGTGCCCAGCGCTCCTTTGCGCCGCTCCCGCGCGTTGGGGCGGACGCTGCCCCTTTAATCGACGGAGGGCGGTGCCGAGGAGGTCCCGCGAGAGCTGCGGGGGGCGGGGGGCGGCGCCGAGCGGGGGACCCGTGGCGGATGGAGCCAGCGATGGAGCCGGAGACTCTGGAGGCGCGAATCAGTGAGTGTCCGGGAGGGGCGCGGGCCGGACCGGAACCGGAACCGGGGGCGCGAGGCAGGCCCCTTCCCGGCGGGGGCGGGGTACACGGCGCCCCCTCCTCACGCCCCGCCCCCGGCTCGGGAGGGGCGGTGTCCCGAGTCGGCCCCTCGGACCCTGGCCTGCGGGAAGACCCCGCAGGCTGCGCCGCCGCGCGGTGGCAGCGGGCACCGCCCACCACCCGATCCCCGGGCTAAGACCCCAGGCAGGGAGTGAGCTGCGCCTGGAATCCCTGGGACGGAGAGAGCAGCCTTCAGCCCCCTCGGGCGTGACTGCTCCGCCCAAGAGCGGGCCCCCAAGTCTCCGCTTGGGCCCAGGGAGGGAACGAGCGAGCTGTCCCCAGGGCTGCATCTCAGACCCCGGAGGGAGGCACCCTGCTCTCCTCAGGCCCCTTTCTCTCTCGGGCCCTGGGCAGAGAGGTTCTTTCCTGTCCATCCTCGATCCTGCAACTACTCTTGGATTTGCTCATTCCCCGGTCCAGGACGAGGAAAATCCCCTGGTCCTATGAGATCTCCCCGTTGTCCCCACTCTGAGGAACCCCTAAGATCTACATGCCTGGAGGGTCCGGTCTCAGACCCATAAGTAAACCCAAGTTCACCGTCACTACCCCAAGCGCAGTCCTCATACTCCAAGATTGCTTTCCCAGCTCTTGCTGAAATTCCTCCAAAGGTCTCTGCACCTCTTTCCCTGTCTGCCCTCAGAGACAGCTTCCTCTTGCTCAGGCTTCTGAAAACCCATACCCTCCATCTGAGCTCCCGGTCCTACAATGCTGAGGACCCTCAGCCCTCACTCTCCCACTCCTGGATTCTGCCCCCAGAAAGCCATGATTTGCTTCTAACTGGTCTAGTGACAGCTCTCTTCCAAAGCTTTTCCTCCGTTGGGTCCTTGTCTGTGCCAGGTCTGCAGGGAAGCCTCTTGGACCCAGACACCAGGGAGCTTTGCAGGGTGGTTTGGGGTAGTGACCAGCCCCTTTTCAGTCAGTCATGAGCAGAGTTGAACTCTGAGTTTGGCCTTGGAACCATGCCATCCCCAGGGATGTTTCAATTAGTCTGGCCAGGGTGGGGAATGGGGTGGGTAAAAAGGAAGCACTCAGAGGCCATTGACTGTTCCAGAATGCCACAAGTGTCCAGGTCTCAGCAGCAACTTGGAGGGTTGGGTTGGGCCCTGGCTGGCTGACTGCAGACTGGCTACAAGACCTTTGAAGTTCTGAGTGATGCAAAATAGTCTCAGGTAGGAGGAGCGGGTGTAGCTCAGGGGTAGAGCCTGTCCTGGCATGCACTATCCCCAGCATGGGGTGGGGGACCTCAGACTGGACAGTGTCAGGTTTAGCAACAGTGGGAATATTCAGAGAGGCCAGAGTCCAGAGACAGGCAGAAGTTGGGAACACCTGGGTTTGACTAGCTCTAGATAAATTGAGGCTGAGATTATTTTCTCTTTTTCTTTCCCTTTGAATCCTAGCAAAATTGTGAGCTTTTCCCTAGTGGAGGTTGGAGGTAAAGAATTGTTTCTGGTGGGCTGGATGATGATATTGTCACCACTGTGGAGTGACAGGGTGGAGTTGTACCCTGTTGTGAAACACCCCCCACCCTCCTCCCCCCAGGCGCTCTCCCTTGCTGCCTGCCAGGGAAGGTACTGCCCGATAGAGTTGAGAGGCCAGGCAGAGGGTCAGATCTCCTCGGCCTTTAAGCCAGATGAAGGGGAGAGAGCCAGTGTCCTGTGAGACCCGTGAGACCCGTGCTTCTGCTTCTCGGACCTGGACTCGAGTTGTTTCCAGAACCAATGTCTGTGTCCTTACTTGGGCTCACATGTCTCTGACGCTTTAGGATACTTCCTATTTTGCCCCCTCCCCCACCCCCAGCTGAGTGTCATCAAGTGGACAGGACTCCCCTCCCAAGTCTGTCTTTCTGACTGGTGTTCCTCAGCCTTTGGCCATGTTGGGGCCTGGGAGGCAGAATAGATGGGGCAGGGTATGTTCCTGATATCCCTAGGATACCAGGAACCAAGGTCATCTGTTCCTTTAAGGGACTGGAAGGTCCTGCCAGGCTGCTGGGACAGGGACTTGTACCTAGGAAGAAGGCGCTTCGTTCAGATCTCTGCTCAGCCCATCTTCTCTGAGCCCTCCCAGGCAATGGCCATCCCCAGCACCTTCTATGCCACCTCCTGCTCTTTGCTTTATACTACCTTGTGACAGAGAGTGTGTCTGTGTTTGTTTATTAATCTTAGTATTGTGTTCCTCTTGCTGGGCCAGTGGCTGAAGGAGGGTAGGCGTTTGGTCTTGTTTGCTGCACTAGCGCAGCACCCAGAATGCTTACTGAATAAATATGCACCGAGTGAATGGCTCTCAGGCACTAGGACCCCAGGGCTCCGTTCCCTTGCCACAGCACAGGACCCCATGGGGCAGACACCCCATCTTGGGCCCCCAACCTCCTCTACAGGTCCTTCTCTGTCCCACCTCCTGGCCTCTGTTCACACCCAGCTCAGTGCCAGGCCTGGGCAGAACTGGCTGGGAACAGGTGAAGCTCAGAGACAAACTGCGCGAGCACAGGTCAAGCTCTGCCTTGCCCTGCACAAAGCCTTTGTCATCTGAAATTAGTCCCTGCTTCATTCTGACTCTACAAGTGGGGAGATGGAGGTTCAGGGAAGTGATGACCTACTTTGTTTCTTAACCAACATTGGAGTCAAGGGATAACTGTCCGGCCTCAGTCCTCACCCCTTCCGCAGACCGTCTCACCCTGCGTGCCCACAGCTGAGCCTCACTCACTGTGCTTTCCCCACTGGCTGAGGGGAGACGGCTGTGTGCACAAGTGGCTGTGGTACAGGGTGGTGGCAGGCTTGGGTCTGCTATGTGCTCGTCACATTCCCTCCTGCTCCTGTGAAGTATAGTCCCAAGGACACGGGAAAGAACTCACCCTGCACTGCCACCCTGGGCAGGAGTGGAGGGCTCAGGAGGACTGCTTGGAGGAGGTGGTGCTGGGCCACCTCCCAGAGAAGGGCTTGTGCATCAGCACGACAGCAAAGCCCACTCTCCTTCCCAAGGGCCTTCACACCCTCCTGTGCTCGGCTGTCTTCACCTTCTCTCCTCACACAGCCCGTGAACTGGTCAGAGGCAAGCCCCCCAGCTCGGTGCCTCCTTCCAGGCCCTGCTGGAGTGTTTTATCTTCCAGACAGCCTCCCCTGTCCCCAGAATGCCCTGCCGCCTCGTCTGGACCCTCATGGCTCCTTTGCCTCCCTCTGTCAGGGAGAGAACCTAGCTTCCCTTGGCCCACTGCCTGGCCACACAGCTCCTTGAGAGTGGGACCATGGTTTCCCCCGCCTCTTAACCTCTGGATCTCTTCTGAGCATAAATTCCATGAGAAATGTAGGGACACTGTTCTCAGAAGCAGAATCGGCAGAGCTGAAGTCTGTGTGGCAGGGGTACAGCTGTAGGGAAGGGGGAGATGAGAGGAGGGAGATGACCCCTGGCGTGGCCTCTAAAACTGGGGCCCAGTGGCAGGGAGCTGCGTGGAAGCCAGGCCGTGTGCTCACCTGTTCACTTACTGGCTTGGCGCATCAGCGTTCAGGTCTTGAGACTCTGGGCAGGAAGTGGAGCGGAGGCCTCTGCTATGTGCTCGTCACATTCCCTCCTGCTCCCACCCAAACCACTTGCAGCATGGTGGGACAGCAGGGACCCCTCTGCCTGGCTACTCTGACGCCCCTCTTCTCCTGCAGACAGAGCCACAAACCCCCTGAACAAGGAACTGAACTGGGCCAGCATCAACGGTTTCTGCGAGCAGCTCAACGAGGACTTTGAGGGGTAGGTGGCCCTCTGTCTTACTGACATACTCGTGAGAACATGCAGTGTACCTGCCAGCACATGCCTGGCCAGGGGCAAAAGGACCTGGCTGGACTGAGACGCAGTTTCAGTTGCATTCCCGTGAGCAACGCTAGTGGGCCTTTGAGCCGAGGGCTACTTGTGTGTCATTCTGAGTTGTGCCTCACAGGGCCCATATTAAAGGTTAAGAACCTGAGGCTCAGGGGATGAGCAGTTTGCCCCAACAGAGGCAAGGGCAGCCAGGTGCGATGGTGCATGCCTGTAATCCCAGCATTTTGGGAGGCTGAGACAGGAGAATTGCAAGTTCAAAGCCAACCTCAGCAACGGCGAGGTGTGCTAAGCAACTCAGTGAGACCCTGTCTCTACATAAAACACAAAATAGGGCTGGGGGTGTGGCTCAGTGGTCGAGTGCCCCTGAGTTCAATCCCTGGAACCAAAAAAAAAGAGGCAAGGGCACTGGGCCTGCCCAACCCCAGCTGGTGGCTTTGTTGAGGGGCCTTCCAGGAAGACCGCGTGCTCCCCAGCAGGCTTTTTGCTTAAGGAAGAACCAGATCCACCACGTTAGAGCCACCTGGCGTGCCTGTCCACGATGCATATCCTTAGGCTGCCCGAGCCTGACTGTTGGCAGGGGCTTGGGAGTGGGCGTTCTTTTTTGTGGTACTGGGGATTAAAGCCAGGGTCCCTTTACCACTGAGCTATATCCCCAGCTTTTTTAAAAATTTTATTTTAAAACAGGATTTCACTGCGTAACCGAGGCTGGCTGTAAATGTGGGATCCTCAGCTGGGTGCGGTGGCTCGTGCCTGTAATCCCAGCAGCTTGGGAAGCTGAGGCAGGAGGATTGCCAGCTCAAAGCCAGCTTCAGCACGAGGCACTAAGCAACTCAGACCTTGTCTCTAAATAAAATACAAAATAGGGCTGGAGATGTGACTCAGTTGAGTTCAATACCTGGTACACCCCCCAAAAAAGTGTGGGATCCTCCTGAGTCGCAGGGTTTCCAGTTGAAAGTGTGCGTTCTTATAGGCTCCTCAGGTGGTGCCGAGACCTAGGGACACAGCCCTGTGTGCTTCACCTCTGCCGCACCTTTGCCAGTGTAGGAGCTCCACCCAGGCAGCCCAAGTGGCATGACATATATGCTTTGGAGCCAGGCTGCCTGGGAGCGAATCCCATCCCCTCTCTCAGCTGAGTAACCTTGCGTGCGCACGAGTAATAGGTTACCTCCGGGCCTCAGTTTCTTCAGTTGGAGAGTGGGAATGATAGTGCTGCCCACCTTGGAGGTTCCAAAGGTTCCCTGCCTACCTCACTAAGCTCAGGCAGACACTTGCATGTCACCAGTGCTTAGCATATACTAGCTGCTCTGATTTCCCCAGCAGGATGTCCTCTGCCATCTTGAGTCCCCAAGGAACTATGCCATCACTCATGGCACATCACCATGGATTACTCCCAGATTGGCCCCCAGAAGCCTGTGGTTTTCTATTTATGCTTGTCTCTACAGCGAGCTGGGGACAGGACACATTGCAGTTCTTCAAACCAGCCAAAAGGTTCACCTTGCCTTAGGGCCCTGTCTGGCCCTGCCCTGCCACTATCTATCCCCGCTTCCCATCTGATCCAGAGAGGGAGCTGGGCCTTTGCATATCCCTGCAGAAGCCACAAAGTGCTGAATTCCCAACGGGCTGTGTCCCTCCCCTGGGGTGATCAGGCTCCGAGGCAACCCTGGCTCTGTTGTTGTTCCCACCCAGGCCTCCACTTGCCACCCGGCTGCTGGCCCACAAGATCCAGTCCCCACAGGAGTGGGAGGCAATCCAGGCCCTGACGGTGAGAAGGGGGAGAGGGTACCGTCTGTCCCCAACCAGGTGGTGGCACCAGAGAAGGTCAGATTGAGATTCCATCGGCTCTACCTGAGAGTGCAGGGAGTTGTAGGTGGGGGAGACAGCTTTTCTTTTTAATAATTATGTAGTTAATAATGTGTTAGGTTTTTCCCTTAATTATACATAAATCCTGATTTCACAGATGTAGTTTAAAATAGTGCCAAAATAGATAGTGCCAATTTAAGTTTTAAAAAAGAAAAAAAATAGCAAAATCGTGTCCAAGTGGTACTGAGATGTGGCCCACATGGTGGGGGTCATGCAGTGCTGCAGGTTGGGCGGTGTGTCACTGTGCAGGCGGTGTGTCACTGGCTAGGCCCCATCCCCTAGCTGGCGTGACCAGTCATAGGTGCCTCTGAACTACAGAATCGTGGGTCCTGACGGCTCGTTCATCCCTGGACTTCTGGGCCCTGATCAAAGTGTGGGAGGTGCTGCCCGCTCTGGGCCTCTCACTCCCACCTCCCACCCAGGTGCTGGAGACGTGCATGAAGAGCTGCGGCAAGAGGTTCCACGATGAGGTGGGCAAGTTCCGCTTCCTGAACGAGCTCATCAAGGTCGTGTCTCCCAAGGTGGGTGCCCCAGCCTGAGTTCACACGTGCTGTCAGAGGTGGGCCGTGGAAAGAAGCCCCCCAAATGGGCCTCCCTTGGAGACCCCCTCAGCCCTGTTGGAACTTGGACCCGGTGCAGGCGTGGATTCTTTCTCATGCGCCCCTCCCACCTGAGTCCAAGACTGCTTGGAGCTTCTGGGAAGAACACGCACGATGGCAGGCAGCTCAGGGAGAGCTGGAGCAAGGAGTGTGCACAGCCAGTGAATGGCCGTCCGATTCAGGCTGCTCTGCCCCCGAGAGCACTCCCTGCAGGCCTGGCCACCGCACCCACTGGTCCCTGACACATTCCAGCTTCTAGCCTAGGGCCTGAGGAGTCCTCCCTCAGGTCATGGACATGTTCAGGAAAGTGAGAGTCCACCTGCGTTTTCATTCCTTGCTCAGACCCGTCCTTTGACCAGAACTGCTAAGTAATCTGGGTGGTCCCCCATTCTCCCACAAAGGGACTCTGGGTTAGAGCCCCTCGGCCGGCCTGTTTGCTGTGAGAACTGGTTTGCAGGCCCCAGGGCCCAGAGTGCCACAGTGTTGCTTCCTGGTCAGCCTGAGAGCGTCTTGCTCCTCCTCCTCGAGGTCTAAGGTTAAGTCGAACGTGAACTGGCTGTGAGCAGGCCCTGCGCTCTGGTTTCCCTGTGCTGGCTCTCCAGCCACACCACCTGGGGAAACTGAGTCACAGAGGGCTGACACATCCAGTAAGTGGGAGCACTGGGAGGTGAGGTCAATCCACACCAGCCTGGTTTGGCAAGGGTGTGAGGACCCTAGAGGCCAAAGGGCTTCCGAGGGGGTCCTAGGGAGGCAGCTGGGTTCAGGTTGGGCTTGCAGTGAGTGGGGTCAGGCACTGTCAAAGCATCCCCTCCCCTGTGCCCTTTGAAGTACCTTGGCTCCAGGACATCAGAGAAGGTGAAGAACAAGATCTTGGAGCTGCTCTACAGCTGGACGGTCGGCCTTCCCGAGGAAGTGAAGATCGCAGAGGCCTATCAGATGCTGAAGAAGCAGGGTGAGGCACCAAGAGAGCATTGGGACCAGCAGCCCCCCGGCCTCAGAGCTGGGGCTTCAGCAGTTTCAGGGACTTCTGGGCCTAAAAGATCAGAAACTTCACCTTCTCAAAAACATAAAGCCAAGCCGGGCATGGTGGCGCATACCTGTAATCCCAGTGGCTCAAGAGGCTGAGACAGGAGTTCAAAGCCAGCCTCAGCAACTTAGCAAGGCACTAAGCAACTCAGTGAGACCCTGTCTCTAAATAAAATATAAAATAGGATAAAATAGGGCTGGCGATGTGGCTCAGTGGTCAAGTCCCCTTGAGTTCAGTCCCAGTACCAAAAGAGAAAAACCATAAAGCTAGCCAGGTACAATGGCACATGCCTCTAATCTCAGTGGCTGGGGAGGCTGAGGCAGGAGGATTGTAAATTCAAAGCCAGCTTCAGCAATTTAGCAAGGTCCTAAGCAACTTAGCAAGAACCTGTCTCAAAATTAAAAAAAAAAAAAAAAAAATTAGAAGGACTGGGGATGTGGCTCAGTGGTTAAGCACCCTGGGTTCAATTCCTAGTACCAAAAAACCAACCAAATGAACAAACAAACAAACAAAAAAACCACACAGCCACTGGGACCTTCTGCGGCTTTTCTGGAGCCCAGCCTGGTAGAGAAAAGGTGGGTTTGGGTCAGGTTTCTTCTCAGAGAGTTTCCTTAAACAATGGATGGCCAAACCCTCTTTTTGTGCTATTCAATATGGTAGGTCAGGGGTAGACCCTAACCCACCAAGTCTAAAACCAGCGTGCTCTAGAGAGACCAACTTCCCCCTTCTGTCCTATACCATCCCCATCTCAATCTGCCCTGTGGGCTGGGACCTGCTGATAACCTTCCTAACTCCATCTACCCCAGGGATTGTGAAGTCTGACCCCAAGCTTCCAGAGGACGCCATCTTTCCCCTCCCCCCTCCACGGCCCAAGAATGTGATCTTCGAAGACGAGGAGAAGTCCAAGGTGAGATTGCAGGTAGAATCATGTGGCACCTGGGCCTGTTTAGAGTAGATTCCTGGGGCTCAGTGATTTCTGTCCCATGGCTGCCTAGACCTCGGCCTTTGGGATAGGCTAAGCATGGTAGCTATAGGGAATGACGGGCACGGCATGTTGGCTGCTTCCCGGTGTCCCTGCATTTGATAAACACAGGCGCTATCCCTGGGGTTGATCAGAGGAGCTTACATATCTTTATACCTTTTATTAACAATTTATTAGCTTTCTGTTAAAGAAACATGCACTTGTGGGTAAGAAATTTAACATTAATTTAAGATTAAACTAAGGATTATGACATGGAGATGGAAGTAAACGCTGTTCTCTCCTCAGCCCCAGAGGCCACCACTGTTGAGAGTCTCCCACCTCCTCCTAGAAAGGTTCTCAGAAAGCCTGAGTAGCAGAAGGAGCACTGTCTGTTGAGGCCTCTGCCAGGCTCTGTGTGCAGTGTCTCGGTGGTGGTTATGGCCACCCATCAAGTGTCAGTCAATTCTCACCACTTCAGAGAGCTTTAGCAACTTGCCCAAGTTCCATGCCAGGAGATGGGGAGATGGACTATGGCCCTTAGCCCAGTGATGGCCTCATAGTGACATGCCTGTCTCCACAGATGCTGGCTCGCCTGCTGAAGAGCTCCCATCCCGAGGACCTCCGGGCAGCCAACAAGCTCATCAAGGAGATGGTGCAGGAGGTGACAGCTGGGCCCAGAGCACAGGGAGGAGCCAGGGTGGGAGGGTGGAGCTGGGTGCCTGAGCTGGGGCTGTGTGTGCACAGACAAGGGGCCTGCAGTGACCCAGTGAGAGGGCTGTCACAGCAAAGGACTGGCACTAGGGGGTCAACGTGTGGAGGGAAGAATTTCCCAGTGGTTAGATACAGCCTGCCTGGACAGGCTTCTGCAAGGCTGGTGTCTGTTCCAAACCCATCAGAAACTGTTGGGAACTGGGGGTGTAGCTCAGTGGTAAAGGGCTTGCCTGGCATGTATAAGGCCCTGGGTTTGATCCCCAGTACTACAGAGAGAGAGAGAGAAATGAATTGGCATATTCTTGGTAACAAAAGAGCTGAAGCCGGGCGTAGTGTCACAGGCCCATAATCATAGCAACTCAGGAGGCTGAGGCAGGAAGATTGCAAATTTAAGGCCAGCCTGGGCAATTTAGTGAGGCCTTCCCTCAGAATAGAAAATGAAAAGGACTCAGGGTATAGCCCAGTGGTAAAGCACCCCTGAGTTCCATCCCCAGCACCAAAAAAAAAAAAAAAAAAAAAAAACATACAAGGGCTGAGGGTATAGCTCAGTGGCAGAACACTTGCTCAGCAAGTGTAAGGTCCTGGGCTCCGCCCCTAGTACTGCAGAAATATACATATGTGTAAATGTGTGTGTGTTTATACAGAGAGACAGTAGTATAAGGAAATGCAGGCGTGCACTCTGAAACTTATTGAAAAGGGTAAGTCATCAAGCCAGTCATGGTGCATTTATGTAATCCCAGCAGCTCAGGCCGTGGCAGGAGGATTGTGAAGTTGAAGGCCAACCTCGGCAGCTTAATGAAACCCTGTCTCAAAATAAATATAAACAGGCTGGGTGTAGCTCACTGGTAGAGTGCCCCTGGGTTAAATTCCCAATTCCACACAAAAAAATAAAGTAAGTCATCCAAATAGTTTGCAGATCAGTAGTTAATAACACAGATAGGAAGAGACTAAATATTCCAAATTGTTTCCTGGGCTTGGGATTAACAACAGGGGAATAAAAGTTAAGGGCCAGGAGCCGAGTGCAGTGGCGCACACCTGTAATCCCAGCACTTTGGGAGACTGAGACAGGAGCATTGTGAGTTCAAAGCCAGCCTCAGCAACGGCGAAGCGCTAAACAACTCAGTGAGACCCTGTCTCTACATAAAACACAAAGTAGGGCTGGGGATGTGGCTCAGTGGTCGAGTGCCCCTGAGTTCAATCCCCAGTACCAAAAAAAAAAAAAAAAAGGTTAAGGGCCAGCCTGGTATGGTAGTGTATAGCTATAATCCCAGCTACTCAGGAGGATGACAAGTTCCAGGCCAGCTGAGGCAATTCAGAGAAACCCCATCTCTCTTTTTTTTTTTTTTTTTGGTACCAGGGATTGAACTCAGGGGCACTCGACCACTGAGCCACATCCCCAGCCCTATTTTGTGTTTTATGTAGAGACAGGGTCTCACTGAGTTGCTTAGTGCCTCGCCATTGAGGAAACCCCATCTCAAAACAAAAAATTTTAAAAAGGGCCAGGGATGTAACTCAGAGTAGATCCCTCGCCTACCATTCTCGAGACCCTGTATTCAATCCCCAGTTATCACACACAAAAAAGTGAAGGGCTCTGAGG
Organism: Geosciurus inauris; assembly: GCA_004024805.1. Classification (NCBI taxonomy): domain Eukaryota; kingdom Metazoa; phylum Chordata; class Mammalia; order Rodentia; family Sciuridae; genus Geosciurus; species Geosciurus inauris. Next base: position 48,360 of record PVHX01009264.1, on the reverse strand, counting down.
CAAAAACCGCAGGGACAGGAGGAGGCAGCCTCTCCCCCAGGGGTCTGCAGCCCTCATCCAGCTGCAGCCCTGTGTGACTAGATCACCAGAATTTTTTTTTTTTTTTTTATTTGTAGATGAACACAATGTCTTTATTTTATTGCTTTGTATGTGGTGCTGAGGATCGAACCCAGGGCCTCACGCATGCGAGGCAAGCGCTCTACCGCTGAGCTACAATCCCAGCCCCCAGAATTTTTTTCTTTGATGATGATCCTGAAATCTGGAATTTCTTTATTTCAGTGCACTATATTTGCACATAGTAGTGGGGTTCATTTTGACATTCTAAGTGCATATAACAGTTTTCTCCATTTCAGTCCCCAGTGTTAGCTCCCTTTCTCCCCTTCCTCATACCAGAAATCGGAATGTTTGCATAAAGTCTCCGCTTTACTACTGACAGCAACCACTTCACAGGTTTTTTGAAGTCTGGGCTCCACAGAAGCTGCTAGCTCCTTCTTCTTGGGAAAGGAGTCCAGTTTGGGCAGTGGCCAGGCTTAAGCTCAGGTCCCAGACAGTTTCTGCCAAGGCATCCTCTGGGGGCCCTGCACAAGCTCTGGAGAGTGTGTGCCCAGAGGCTCAGAGGGCAGGACCTCAAGTCATCTTGAAGGGCTGAGCCATGTGCCCTCCTTTGACCTGCAGAGGAGGGACTTGCGAGTAAGCCAGCAGCTCGCTTCCTATGCTGGCTGTTTTTTTTTTTTTTTTGGGTGGGGGGCATTATTGGGGATTGAACCCAGGGATCCTGTTCCACTGAGCTACGTCCCCAGCTCTTTTTATTTTATTGTGAGACAGGGTCTCACTAAGTTGCTGAGGCTGGCCTTGAATTTGCCATCCTCCTGCCTCAGCCTCCCAAGTAACTGAGATTATAGGTGTGTGCCGGTGTGCCCAGCTCTATAGCCATCCTTGAAGGCCATAAGCTCCACAGACTTGGCACCGCCCACTGACAGTAGGAAGGGGCACTGCACTCATTTCTAGGTTGTGCTTGATGACCATGACTGACCCCCTTCACTGTCAAGTACAGGAACCTCCTTTCTAAGAGACAAACACCAGGAGGGGCAGGGGTTGCTTGGAACCACAGGTGTAGGTCTGAGGCCCTGGACCTTCCAGAACACCTGGTGAGAGCATGGGACACTGGATTCCTAGGCTCTCCCTAGAGACTCTGATGAGTTGGTGCAGAGGACTAGGCCCAAGGGGTGCTGTCAGGAGGGAAGGAAGTGACTGTAGGGCTGGCAGAGGGCTTCCTGGACCAGAGCGCCCTCTCCTGTGGGTAGGGTTCTGTGAGGTGTGGCAAGCCCCACCCAGAGCTGTCACCCCTAGCATGCCTCCACCAGACTCCAGTGGCACTTTCTGGGGCAGGGTGGGCAGTGCCTGGCTCCCGCTGGGCTTGACACTGCTCTCGGGCTGTTTGCTGCTGCTGCCTCAGGACCAGAAGCGGATGGAGAAGATCTCAAAGCGGGTGAACGCCATCGAGGAGGTGAACAACAACGTGAAGCTCCTGACGGAGATGGTGATGAGCCACAGCCAGGGCGGCACGGCATCAGGCAGCAGCGAGGACCTCATGAAGGTGTGCCCGCCCCCTCCCCACTCCCAGACTTTCCCAAAGCCTGCTGTCCGCCCTGACCCGCCCACCTTGCTGCCCCCAGGAACTGTACCAGCGCTGCGAGCGGATGCGGCCCACACTCTTCCGACTGGCCAGTGACACAGAAGACAATGACGAGGCCTTAGGTGAGCCTGGGGCAGGGCCCCGGGGTCAGGCCCAGCCCTGTCCCTGCGTCTCCTGCCCCTGTCCCGGCCCTTCAAGGCAACAACAGCTGGAAGCAGCCACCACCAGGGGGCCCCCTTCTCCATCCTGACAGTGGCGTCTCCACTTTGAGGAAGAAGGAAGGCGAGAGCAGGGGCTACCGCCAGTGTCCTTAAGAGACCCTGTGAGCCAGCCCCCGCCACAGACATCTCATTTACACCCCACAAGCTGCACATTGTCTCCATTTCACAGCTGGGCTCAGGGAGGGAAAGAGACCAGCCCGGTCACAGCAGAGCAGTGGCAGAGCCAGGCATACAGTGCCACCACTGAGATCGAACTGGAACCCTGAGTGAATTTCGAAGCCCCAGCAGGGACAGAACTGAGCCTGGTGGCCTGTGCCAGGGCCACCCGGCAGTTTCTCTTCCTAGTCCTCTGCCTGCACGTCAGCCAGGGCCCCTGGGCGGTGCTCCAGGTGGTGCCTGTTCCTCTTATGCTATGGCAGCAACTCACTGAGCGCTTCTCCCTGCCAGGCACCTGGCTTCTCCACGAGGAGCCTCATTGCCCAGGTTGCTTTAAGCCCTGGCACCCAAAGAGGCCATTGTGTGAGGGCCTAGTTTGTCCTGGGCACTTCTGGCCCTTGGGGCACAGCCATGATGGAAGTTGACCGAAGTGTGCTCATGGAGCTTGTAGCCTAATGGAAGGAAGCAGGCGATAGGCCAGGTCCACACGCTGGCAGTTAGTTAGACAGTGGTGGCTGCTTGGAGGGAAGAGGCAGGAGGCGAGGGGATGGGGTTAGGGAAGGACCCCTGAGGTGCCTTTGGGTAAAGACCTCAAGGCAACAGGGCCGAGGCCATGCAGAGATCTGGGGCATCCCACAGCAGAGCCAGTGTGGACACTTGGAGGTAGGAACGTAGCTGGGCAGCCATGCAATGTAGCGGGTGCACAGGGGGCAGAGGTGCAAGGTAAGATGGAGATAGCAGGGGCCTGAGTCTTGAGTGGTCGAGATAGGGTGCCCTTCCCGCACTGCACTCGGGCTGGGTGGCTGTGGGTGCTCCTCTCTCCACCCAGAGGCCCTCCACATTGCTTTAGCCTGGCATCTCCCCTCCTGCCTGTTCTAGCGGAAATCCTGCAGGCCAACGACAACCTCACCCAGGTGATCAACCTGTACAAGCAGCTGGTACGGGGCGAGGAGGTCAACGGCGATGCGGCCACCGGCTCCATCCCTGGTGAGGAGGTGGCAGGAGAGCTGGGAAGGGACCCTCCAGGCTGAAGGCACAGAGTGCCAAAGCTGTTGACATGACTGCGAGGTGGCCCTGGCCCCTTAAGATGGGGAAGCCCCAGGGAAGAACCTGGGACCACGTCTGTGCCAAGCCTGCAGCTGCGGGGGGTGGGGGTGGGGGGGGAGTCTGGAAGGAGCAAGCAGGAGCAGGGCGTTTGGCAGGAACAGGCAGAAGAAGGAAGGCCTTTCTTTCATTTGGCGAATCTGGCACCTGCTGTGTGGGGCTGAGTGACACCCCCAAGGCTTGATTTAATTATCATAAAGCAGGAGGGAGGATCAGGCACAAGAACTACAGGCTCAGCTCGAATCAGGGCAAAACAGCAGCCCTGGGGTCAGAGAAGAATTCAGAATTGGCCCTGATTGGGCATCGGGGGCTCCACACAGAAGCAGCAGAGTGTAAGCAGGGCTCGGGGACGGGAGGCGATTTGCCAAGGAGAGATAAGGAAACAGTCACATCCTGCATAGTGATGTTTTAATTAGTGACTGGTCACATACACAATGGTAGTCCCATAAGATTATGTCACCCTATGACATTGCAGCAGTCCTGGTTTCTGTAAGTACATTCTGTGGTGTTCACACTAGTAATAACATTTCCCTGAATATGTCCTGTAATTAAGTGAGGTGTGACTGCGTTCTAAACAGAGGTCCCACTGTGTACTAACGAGGGCCATTCGTCAGGGGCTAGTGTGGCCATTGGAGGGGGAACACGAAGCCATTCTGAAGAGTGGGAGGATAGGTGTCACTGCCCTGTAACCCCCATGCACTCCAAGGGCTAAACATCCACCCAGGACTTGCCCAGCTCTCCTTTGTCACCCAGGGAGCACCTCAGCCCTGCTGGACCTGTCAGGCCTGGATCTCCCTCCCGCTGGCACCACCTACCCAGCCATGCCTACCCACCCTGGTGACCAGACCAGCCCCGAGCAGCTCAGCACCTCAGTTTCCCTGCTTGATGATGAGCTCATGTCTCTAGGTGAGGATGGAGCTGGCCCTAGAGGAGAGAGGGCTCTGGGGGGGGTTGGCATGTGCCATGGCAAGATGCCCAGGGCACACCTTGCAGCTTCCGGGTATCAGCATTCTGTGCTCCAGATGTGGATGCAGTGGAGGGTATGGGGTGGGTGGAAGGCCCAGTTCATGGCTGAGGAAACGAAGGCTCAGGGAAGTTAGGAGTGACGTGATGTCACGTAGTCAAAGGATGAGGCTGGCTAGCTGGCTACCCTGACAAGCCAGCCACACCCGGGCTCTGGCTGCCTGCGGGAAAGCTCAGGGACTTCCTGCATCAGAGGAGAGCTCATGGGAGCTGTCTGGAGAGGAAGAGGGGAGGAGCTCTGGGCTACACGAACCCAAGGTGCTGTGTGACCCAAGGTAGTCCTGGGCCGGGCCTGCTGGCACTCCAGGCAGACTGAGGGCTCTGCAGCACAGCCGAGGACCAGGCTCCCCAAGGGAGAAGCAGGTGGGCTCAGCCAGCAAAGCTGTTTTTCCGTCTCGAGCCCCTCTGGGTGCAGCAGCCCCACGTGAGAACCTAGAAGAGGCATGGCATAACGTTCTCCTGTGACAGCCACTGAGGGGTGCCTGGGCCCCACCAAGGAATCTGAAGGGTACGTGGGAAAGCCATGACTTTCAAGCTGAGAGCCACACTGCATTTTTCTGAGCCAGTTCTTAAGTAGAAGGTGAACCTGGAGCTGGGGCTGTAGCTCAGAGCACGCGCTGGGCATGTGCTGGGTTCCATCCTCAGCGCCACCCCCCCCACACAAGAAGTGATGGCTGCCTGGGTGGCAGGCTCTGCCTGGTGTTCTGGAGTGTTCCTTCAGCACAGTGCCCAGTGCTGCGCTCCATTTTATCTCAGACAAGCCTCCCGACCACCCCATGATGCAAGTGCTGCTCATGTCCCCATTTTACAGATGAGTAAGTCGGCAGAAAGGACTCCAGGGTGCGAGGCAGGCTGTGACTGCTGCCGGGTGCGAGGCAGGCTGTGACTGCTGCCGGGTGCGAGGCAGGCTGTGACTGCTGCCGCACACCGAGCCCCTTGCTGCTCTCACTCATTGTATGTTGTAAGAAAAGGGCATGAGGACTGTGGTCACCCCAACACCTGCCTAAGAGGCTGGCTGTGACCGGGGAGAGCTCCTGACCCATTTCACGAAGCAGAGGACCCTCCTGTGGCAAGGACACTCATGCAGATTGCATCTTCCTGGCCGAGCTGGGCCAGGCAGTGGAGGACAGGGAAGTAATGACAGGATTCTGGTCCCTGTGGCAGAGCAGGCTGCACATGAGAGCAAGGTGTGCTGCTTGGCATTTCCTGTCCCTGGGTTGCTTCTGCAGGGCCCTGCACCTCCAGCTTCCTTTTGGTTTCTTCTCAGAGGCAAAGAGTGTGGGAGCAGGAACCAGAAGTGCAGGCAGCTCACAGCCCAGCCCTGGGGACTGCAAGGAGCATGGGTACCACAGGGGAGTCTGGTCCTAATTGCTCTCCCGGGCAGGAAAGGGTGGGTGGCGGTCAGGGCTGCTGCCTGTCAGGGCGTCCTGGCTGGTCAGGCGCTCCCTCAGGTGTGTCCAGTTGATCTTCACTGTCAACAGAGCTGCTGCTGCAGCCTCAGTTCAAAGGTGAGGCCCAGGGAGGCCAAGTCACCAGACAGCTCACAGCCAAGTGACAGAGCTGCCTACAGACACCAGCAGTCAGGTGCCCTGATCAAGTCTGGATTCTGTCACTTTTTCAACTGTGTGACCTGGGGCAGGTGATCTAACCCTTTATCCCTTAGAGAATTCACACCTACCTTTTAAGGTTATTTGAGGATTAAGCAAGACCCTCTTCAGACTCACTTTTTTTTTTTTGGTACTGGGGAGTAAATCCAGGAGCGTTTACCACTGAGCTACATTTCCAGTCTTTTTTTTTTTTAATATTCTAAGACAAGGTCTTGCTAAATTGCTGAAGCTGGCCTCAAACTTGAAATCTTCCTGCCTCATCCTGCCAAGTTACTAGGATTATAGGTGTATGCCACCACTTCTAAAGTGCCTGCACCTCTGGGACATCGCAGATGCTAACAGTGACCACTACTATTTCTGGTCTCAAAGAGCTGCACTAGCTGGAGACCTAACCGTCCTGGCTTCCTGGAGCCCTTGCCTCTGCCTGCCAGAGAGTGCTTCTGTTTGGACCTCCCTCACTCAGGAATTACTAGAAGCAGGATCACACATTTATTTATATATATATTTTAAGTTGTCAATGGATCTTTATTTTACTTATATGTGGTGCAGAGGATCGAACCCAGGGCCTCACACATGCTAGGCAAGCGCTCTACCACTGAGCCACAACCCTAGGATCACACATCTTTTCTAGGTAAACCAGAGTGAGCTTGGCTGGGGGTGTTCTAGGGCAGGCAGAAGTCAGGCTAGTTGGTGACCTGCTCCTGCTGACTAGCAGGCTAGTCCCTAGAGCCATCCAGAGGGCCCAGTGCTCCTGGACACCAGTCAGTTGGCCTTATTGACCTAAGCCAGGGGACACTGAGGCTTAGCCGTCTCAGTACTTACCCAGCTGCTCAGAGGACATCCCCTGAATCAGCCATCAGGCAGGAGACAGTGCTGACCCCTGCTTGCCTGGACCTGTGTGGCTAGGAACCTCTTCCCCTCGCCACTTCCCCAGTACCCACCTTCAGCCAGCAGCTGAGGAGGGGCAGTGGAACTCCTGCCTTCGTCCTTGAGTTGGCTTCACAGTGGCCTTGCGGGAAGAGCCGCACATGTGGCTACAGAATGGGCTGCTGGGACTTCACTATTTCTGTCTACCACTAGTTCCCTCTGAAAGTGTGGGTTTCTCCCTTCTGAGCTGAGCTTCTCAGAAAGTGGGGGTTGGGGAACCCCAGATCAGCAGCCACGCCCAGGCCCCCTCACCGCTGTGCACTCAGTCCAACCCCTTCTCTCCCCTGTCCTTCCTTCCTCAGGCCTGAGTGACCCCACGCCCCCTTCAGGCCCCAGCTTGGAGGGTGCGGCATGGAACAGCTTCCAGGTAGGAGGGGCCTGGAACAGACCCGCCTGTGGGGGGAGGGACAGCCTGAGGGCTGCAGTTAAGGGACCTTGGGTTCCCTGGGTGGCTCAGCCTCCAGGTTAAGAAAGGGACCCCTCTTCCTTTCCTTGGAGGGTGACCTTATCACCCCCTGGGATGTAGAACCCCTGGTCAGACCCAGCCACCCGCCTCATTGGACTGTCCCATGTCTGCTGCTGCCTTCCCAGATGATACTGGCAAGGACTGGAGGGGCCTCATGACAGGGCCAGGACCCTGTCCCTTTCTCAGGAGCCCCTCCCACTGCTTTCTTTGCCCCACAGTCCTCAGATGGTGCTGAGCCTCCAGCCCCTGCTTCAGCCCAGGTCCTCAGCACGGACATCCGGCCACCAGCACAGATGCCCCTGCCGGCCAGCAGTGGTCTGGATGACTTGGACCTCTTGGGGAAGACCCTCCTGCAGCAGTCATTGCCCCCAGAGGCCCAGCAAGTGCGATGGTGAGGGCTTCCATGCTAACCTGGGGAGGGAACCTGCATCCCATGGACCAGCCGCTTCTGATCCTGCCCAGGCCCGGCAGGGAGACTCATTGCTGGTTGCTCCCTGAGTGACTAAAGCAGGCTCAGTGAAGGTTCCAGAGCGTGGAGTTTATGAAAAGAGATCCTGTTCCCACTCACATATCTCCCAGAAGTTCCCAGCACCCTAGAGAAAGACCAGATGGAGGGCCAGCAACAGGGAGGACACAGCCAGAGTGGGCAGGCAGTGGGGAGTGCTGGGGGACAGGAGCTGGCCATTCTACAGGCAAGTAACCCAAGGCCAGAGAGATGGTGTTGTGCAGGGACAGGCCAGGAAGCACAGCCTTTCCTAGTCCCCCGATGAGTCACTTTTCCATGCACTGTTCCCCAATAAGGGAGAAGCCACAGCCAGCCTCCCGGCTCACACTCCGGGACCTGCAGAACAAGAGCAGCAGCAGCTCAACCAGTCCCGGTGTCGCAGGCCTCCTCCACACCGTGTCCCCAGAGCCCCCGGGGCCTCTGCAGCAGTCCACGCCCACTGAGCTCTCACTGGCCAACATCACTGTGCCCCTGGAGTCCATCAAACCCAGTGAGTGGGCCAGGGCGGGAGGGGGAGGCTGGGCCAGGTCAGCGGCTGCCCCTTGAGCCCTGCCACCGGCAGCCTCCGTGGGTAGTCCTGAGCAGGCCCTTCCTCCCAGAGCAATGGCAAAGCTGCTGCATAAGCCCCAGGGCCCCACAGCAGGGGGACTCCCTTCAAGACAGGCCCTTGCCCCAACCTCCCCAGGAAGGCAGGGCTCAGGACACAAAGGTTTGGGCCCCAAGATCAGGAAACCAAACCAAACCGTAATAAAAATGCAGGTCCAAGCCTGGGGCCATTTCCCCCCAGAAGCACTTGGAGGCCACTGCTCAGCACTAAGCCCTGAGCGGACGCGAGGGCTGGCTGGTCCTCTCCCGCTGTCAACTCCATGAGCTCACTGTGACCCAGGGTGTGACACCCTTGGTGTCCCTGTCTTACTAGTGGGAAGACTCTGAGCTCAGAGAAGGGGAGAAATCGGAGCAGGGTCACAGTGTATGCGACCCAAACTCGGCACAGCCCTTCACTCCACCCTGGTGCCAACAGCTGTGCCCTGCACTGGGCATTCTGCTGGCCCACAGACCCAGCGCATGGCTGCCCGGGTGGAGCCAGGCCTGGGTGAGGGGTTCGCCCCCTGGGGAGCCTGGCAGGGTGCTTGGGCTCAGCCCACCCGCCGCCCACTTCTCCCACAGGCAGCATCTTGCCCGTGACAGTGTATGACCAGCATGGCTTCCGTGTCCTCTTCCACTTCGCCCGCGACCCGCTGCCAGGGCGCGCCGACGTGCTGGTGGTGGTGGTGTCCATGCTCAGCACCGCCCCCCAGCCCATCCGCAACATCGTTTTCCAGTCCGCGGTGCCCAAGGTGATGCTTCAGGGCACACAGGGCACGCCGCCTCCTCTCCAGGCAGGACTGGGGCGTGGCGGGGAGCCAGCTGTCTGAGGACAGGCAGGGACAGGGGCTCCTTTCTTTGCTGGGGAGCTGGGGTACAAGGGGGCCCAAGGACAGAGCCCCAGAGCCTCGGAGGGGGGAACTGGCCTGGTTCCTGGGGCCATGGGGGGAGTGACCAGGGCTGGCTGTGCCCCATCTGCCCTCCTGCCACAGGTCATGAAGGTGAAGCTGCAGCCGCCCTCGGGCACGGAGCTGCCGGCCTTTAACCCCATCGTCCACCCCTCAGCCATCACCCAGGTCCTGCTCCTCGCCAACCCCCAGAAGGTGAAGGGCCCAGCTGCGCCAGGGCGGTGCTGTGGGGCGGGCTGCTCTCCTCCCCTCTGACCCTCTACCTTCGCCATCTCTGCCCCAGGAGAAGGTCCGCCTGCGCTACAAGCTCATTTTCACCATGGGCGACCAGACCTACAACGAGATGGGAGACGTAGACCAGTTCCCCCCACCTGAAACCTGGGGGAGCCTCTAGAACAGGGGCTGGGGAGAGGAGAGGACAGAGGGGCCAGTCACTGTCCAGCCTGCGGAGAGGCTGTGGTGGCCGAGGACACCCTCTGTTCTCGTGGTCACATGGCCCTGGCCTGGTGCTTCCCCCCACCTCGTGGCCCCAGGTGACTCTTCCCCTCCTGCTTTGCTTCCTGCCCCCTGCTGAGCCAAACCCAGCAGGAGGTTGGGCCTGGGTTCGCACCTGCTGGGGTCCCCCATCACTGGTGGGGTCCTGGAACAGGGAGGGGCTGGACAACCCTGGAAGGACCTGGGGTCTAAGGGAAGAAGCGCAGCCATTGGGTCCAGCCCTGACCCCAGCCCAGGGTGGGGTCTTCCCCACCTGTCTCTTATGCCTTATGGGAAGGCCCAGCCATAAATTGGAGGTCAAGCTGGAGCTGGGGACCAGCCAGGCCTCCTCATAGGAACCCATGACTGAGGCTGGGGGTGCCTGGGCCCCCGCTGTTTGCACTCTGCTGTGTGGTTTGGCTTCTCTGCTTTTCTGTTGGAGTAGCTTGTGGCCACAGGCCCAGGGGCCCCGCCGGGGAGCCTCCCTTAACTGTGAGGTCTCTTAAGGGACTGAGAGCCTGAGGGTGATGCCAGAAGGGGTGACCCAGGTGGAGCTCCAGGAGTTCTCTGTCTCCTTCCTTCATCCGTCTCTGCTGAGGTCTCCTGTGGGCACCTCATGTCTGTCCATCCATCTGTCCATGGTCCACAGTGGAGTCGGTGTGAGTGGGAGCAGGAGTATTTATGAAAATAAAACGTCCTTTTTCCTGGCCCAGCCTGTCTTGGCTCTTCTGAGGTTGAGGGCGAGGCGGGGGGGACTGCCCTGTGGACCTTCCCATCTCTGGAGATCAGCCGTGGGTCCTCCTCCCACCCCACCCCTGGCTCTGCCCTGAAGGGGCCCTGATGAGGGGCTTGTGGCTGCTGCTGAGTCACCAGAGCCCTCCCAGCTGGAAGTAGGGCTGTGGGGGTTGCCAGGAGCTGCAGAGCTGCGACATGAAGCGGGCCTGGCCACGCGGCACTGAGCCTCAGAACACAACTGCACCACTGCACCCCCAGGTCCCTCATGCCCCAGCTTCTCCCAGTCCCTGAGGCTGCCTTCAGGAAGCAGGGCCCCATCATGGCTTGTGTGGAGAGGGTCTTGGAACCCCAGCAGGCCACAGCCCGCTGTAGCTCACCCCCACCCAGGGTGGCTAGGGTGCAGGCCCAGGGCAGGCCTGGAGGCCAGCCCTGCACGCCGTCCTGAGGGAGGGGTTCTCGGGGAGGCTGGCCACCACTTCTCAGCAGACACACTCCCGGGACCTGGGAAGTCCTGCACTTGAGAAACCGTTTTGTCTAATCCAGTGTTTCCTGGTCTGAACTTGGCTGCTGAGCTCCTGTTGCCAGAGACCAGCCAGGACCACACTGGGGGCTGCAGGGTGACGGAGACGCTAGCCCCACAGGAGCTTTTTCCTACCAGATCTCCACAGTGTAACTCCTGTGTCCCAGCTGGACCTCCTCCTGCTCCCCTTCCCTCAATGCTGTGATACCTCCAGAGTAACTCCAGCTGGGGTCTCGGGGTCACATCTCAAGTACATTGGCATCACTAGCCAGTGAAGGGCTTCAGGTTGACTTGGGGACATGGGATGGTGAGCTGAAGAGTTGGGGCTGGTTCCCGCTACAGCCTACTGGCCTACTGTGACTGAGCAACGTGCTTCCCTTTCTGGCACTGAGGTCTCTCGTTTGAAAAGGGTAGAGGGACCTCCTGGGCCCAAAGGCCCTTCGGAAGAGTCCCTGAGCCAAAGGACCCAGGGAGAGGGAATCCCTTCAATCTCTCAGACCCTCTGCCCTCCTGTCTCAGTCCACTCATCGCTGCCCCTCATGCCAATCTTGAGCTGCCCCCATGCAAGGCAGGATTTAGGAGCCAGGAGCTCAGCATGGCACCCTAGGGGTGGGGCAGGACAGTCTGAGGGTCCTGGCAGGTTCTAAGCAGAGGGGCTTTTGTCCCCACTACCTGGAAGACCCCTGTATGTCGCTTCAGGCAGGCCTGGAGTCGGGCGGGGCAGGGAGCTCAGGGGAAGCAACTTTTCTCTTGAAGGGTGACCCCTACCACATGCCAAGACCATAGGACTTCCTCACCCCGCCAGCAGTTAATTTTTTAGTAACCACGGCTCACTGCTCATCTGTTAACAGACTCCAAGAGCAATGGGAGCCCTCCCCACGCTCCCCTCAGTCTCTGCAGCCTTGTAACCCAGGGCACAGGACCCATGTCCAGATGGTGGAGCCAGTCTGGCCTGATGCTGTACCTGCAGCCCCTCCATTAAGTCTCAGAACATCCCTGGGAAGATGGGAAGCTGAGGCTTGGACCAGCTCTGGAGGTCACACATGCAGGGCCTGGAGTCCGCACCAAGTCTACAGAGGAGGTGTCCTGGCTCAGGAGCCCACTGCCTCTCGGCCAGACTGCTATTCTTTGGAGCCAGGGTCAAGGGCACAGGCTACCCCAGGGCTATTGATGGAGTCCTTGTGCCTCAGCCCCACCTTAGGGTTCCTGGAAAGTCCTTTTGGCTGGGGGTGAGGGCAAAGGAGTTCTAGAGCCCAGAAAGCACATGGGCGCCCAGCTGCTCTGGGCAGAGGGCACACAGGGCAATGCCAGGCTGACCACAAACTAGCAATTTGTACAAGTGTTGAAGATGGGATGTTGACCCTGCTACTGCCAACCTCGCACCAGCCACGGCTGCCCTGCCCACATCCTGCCTCACCAGCAGACACCACTCGCTGTCACACATTTGTTGGTGCAGAAAAGTCCGTGCCAAGACTGTGGAGCCCCTCCAAGTGGCCACAGGTTAAAGCAGGGGCAAGGGCCAGTATTGATGGAATTTCCAGGCAGTGCCACCACAGAAAGGAAGGCACTTATGGGCTTTGGGGCTGACAGATCTGCCCTCTTACGTGGCCTCCACCACTCAGCCAGCTAGGGGCCCTGGGCCAGTAGCTGCAATCTCATCTGTAAAATGGGCACAGACACCAGCCTCACAGGAGGATGTGCTAAGGACTGTCAGAGGCAGACAGACTCATTTCAAGGGCTACTGAGGAAGAGAGCGGTGAAGGCTCCTTCAACTACTGACTTTTGGTGGGCTGGAGAACAATGGCAACCAGAACAGCGTCAGACACTTCCCTAAGCATTTTCCACATTAATTCATTTAATCCTTCCGACCGCACAGTTCATCTTACCATGAGGACACCAAGGGGGGAGGTGAACTGTCTTGCCCAAGATCACTCAGTGAGAGGCAAAGCTAGGCTGGTGTAGGAGCATCTCCACACCTTCCCACCCCTCCCTTCCATCCTTCCCCATTCTATGCTAATAGACTGTGCTCTTGCCAAAGACCACCCCTTTGTTTGTGACCTTTGGATCTGATTGGTCCAAGAGTGTATTTAAGCTTCTATAGTTTCTAGAATAAACTAGTGTTTTTTGCTTCTCCTCGCCCTGGCTGTATCCCGGTTTGTCCCCGGTATTGGTATTTCTGCGTGTTGCTGGGGCGAAGCAAATTTTTACCTACACCCCGGGGCCTGGGGAGATTGGCTCTGCGGATCGCCACCATCCAGAGAGACCACTTTTCGTCTAGCCCGGGGACCCCCTTCTCTGTCTCTCTTGGACTCCAACTTGTTGAGAAGCCACGTGTCCTTCCCCCCCACCTTATCAAAGCGACAGGCTGGCCAGCTCCATGGCCCCCTACAGCTATCCTTCCAGTATCATTGATGCCAGGTCCTCTCTTGCCATTTGGGTCAGCAGTGTCCCCAGGGTTCCCAGGACTGCAGCATACTGCTGAGCCCCTGAGGATTCCTCTTGGGCCAGATGAGTGCCTGGCCTCCCCCGGGAAGAAGGCCCAAGCTGGTGTAGAGCTACGAAAGCCAACAGGACGGGGACGTGGGAGGGGTTGGCTGGTGACCTCTGAGGACTTTGTGCACCTGCATTTCTAAAAAGCCGCAATCCCAGCACATCCCTCAGTCTCTGATTACAGCATCCTTCCATGGAACAGCTTCTGACCCAACCTTCAGGGCTTCCAGCCTTCTATGATTCAACAGCCAAGTGTGACAAGAAAGGACCTAAAACACACCAGTCGCCCAGCCAAGAGGTACAGCAGCCTGGGCCAAATCAGAACCAGAAGTCCCTTGGGCCTGGCTAGAGAAGAACCTAGATCCCTGGCTACAGGGAATGGCCTGATTCGATGCTGGTTCTTTCCATAGAAGCTGCTGCTAAGTCCATGTGGACTGGTCCCTCCCAGGCCAGACCCAGGACTTGCCCTCAGGGACCTTCAGACCAGATGAGCAACTGGACAAGCCCAGGTCCAATGTGGTCTGGGCTGGAGGTTCAGCTGGAAGTGGCCAGGAGCATGGTGGAGTCCAGAGACTTCCGGATGGTGGCGGAGTTGACACCTGAGGTCAGGCCACTGGCTTGGGAATCTTCAGCTTCCAAAGGCTGTGCCCAACAGGTTGTGCCCACTGCAGAGACAGGGAAAATTGAGCCACAAAGAAGTTCTAGGATCTGGCTAGGTACCTGTTGTGAAGGCCAAAGAGCTGACTCCCACTAAAGGAGGGGGTCAGAGCAGCACCCACATCATCAATTTACAAAAAGGCAAGGGCAGGGGTTGGGGACATTTGCCAGAAGGAATGAGAGGAGAAGGAGATTTACAGATGCAAGAAATTGTCCCTGCTGAGGTCCCCCTGTGGGGCACAAGGGCAGGAATTGGGAGGCTGGAGGAGCAGATGGGCAGGGCCAAGACGGCAGTGAACTAGAGGCAGTGAACTAGAGACGAGTGCAGTCCCAGGGATTTGTCCCAGGGTACGCAGCCCAGATCAGCGCTCCCAGCGAGCCAGCGAGCCAGCAGGGGCAGCGGGGGTGAGGGCTGCGTCCCTCTGCCCGCCCCAAGACCAGCACGGGTCAGAAAGGCCCTGTCCCGGGCCTCGCTCCTAGCCGCGGAGCCCTCCTCCTCCTTGAGGAGGGGTGCAAAGGTCGTCCGTACCCGGGCCGGGCGGCGGGCGGAGGGCGGCGGCGGCGGCCGGCTTACCTGCTTCCCGCCACGGGCGGGGCCCGGCGGGCGGGGCGGAGCCGGGAGCGCGACCTGGGGACGCGGGCGGCCGGCCGGCGGGACACTCGCGGGGCAGCCGAGCGAGGGTCGAAGGGGGCCCGGAAGCCGGGGGAGAGCGAATCGACAAACTTGGCGAGAGGAGTGACCTGGGGGCCGGGGGCGGAGCCGGCGGGGGAGGGAGCGGGGCGCGCGGCGGCCCAGGAAGCCGAGCGCCGCCCACCCATCCGGCAGGCGGCGGGAGCAGCGCGGCGCCCGCCTCGACCCCCGCCGCGCCCCCGCGCCCCGGCCGGCCCCACGATGATGAAGCGGCAGCTGCACCGCATGCGGCAGCTGGCCCAGACGGGCAGCTTGGGACGGTGAGTGTCACCCCGCTGCCAGCCCCGCTCTCGCCCCGCACGACCCGAGGGGGCGCGGAAGGGTGGGGGACGCGTGGGGGAGGCGGGGACAGCTGGGCAGCCGCCCTCCGAGCGCCCGAGCCCTGCCCTCTCTCCTCCCCACCGATCGCCACCCGCCTCCCAGGCAGAGCTGGCCTCTGGGGAAGGAGCCCCAGTTGGAAGGGGTTCTCGGGGGAGAGCGCCCCGACCAGGGACGCTGGCCCTTCTCTGCCTCCCCAGCCTCCGAGTGATCCGTCCTCCCTGGCCTCACTTGTGCCCTCTGGACAATGGGGACAGTTAACCACTTCTGGCTGTTGGATGGGGGAGGGGGAGGGCAGATTAGGGACCCAAGCCTTGGGGGAGAGGAACAGACCCAGTCCTGGTCTGACAGAGGAGTCAGCCGTCCCTGGCCTGTCCCCTCCTCCCACCCATAGACCTGCTTCTCAGTCCTGCTTCTGCTTTCCCCCAGCCCAGGTGGAAATGTCCCCTGGTCTCCTGGAACCCTCCCCCAGCCCCTGAACTGGTGGAGCAGAGGCCGGAAGTTTGGGGAGCCTCTGAAGGCCTGTCCTCTGCTCCTTCCCCAGCTTCCAGTTCCCCATTCTGTGGCCCCAGGGGAGGGGACCGGGTGTCCAGAGACCTGTTCTAGTCTCACACTGGTACAGTTGTCTGTGTGCTCCTGGGCAGCCAGGCCACCCTGCTTGCGGCCTCAGCGTCCCTGTGTGTCCCCCAGCAGGGGTGGACCCAAAGCCTGTCCACCCCTGCCGGCAGCTACCATCCAGAGTCTTGTGTGCCCCACAGCCCAAGACCCCCACTCCCACACTTCCTAGTCTTGGGGTTGGCCTAGGCCTCTTTCCGGTCAGGCTGACAGTCTGCTAGGTGGGCAGGAGAGAGGCCTGCCCCTGCATCCCATGGCTGGGCCCTGTGGCCCTCCCACTCTGTCAGGACACAACCCTGGGCGGAGGAGGAAAGCCATGTATCCTCTTCCCGCCCCATGGAATGTGCTCTGACTGGGAAGAAGCAGACAGGCCGCCCAGGGTGGCCCCACCTGGGAGGGGCACTAGAGGCAACTGGGGTCCAGTGCCCTGTGGGGAGTGTGGGCGGGGAGGCTCAGGGGGTCCTAAACCAGCTCCACATCACCTGTCCCCTCCCTGCAGCACACCCGAGACTGCCGAGTTCCTGGGTGAGGACCTGCTGCAGGTACGTGCCTGGGCCCGCTGAGGGAGGCAGGCCTGAGCAAGCTGCCTGAGCAGAGGCCCTTGGGGACACTGGCTGGGCCCCACTGGAGTCATTCCCCTTGATACTGGCTGTGGGGTCCCCAGGAAGAGGAAAGAGAAGGGCAGTGAGGGAGGACAGCCACCCCCGCGGTCCACAGCCACATCTCCCTCCCAGGTGGAGCAGCGACTGGAGCCCGCCAAGCGAGCAGCCCACAACGTCCACAAACGGCTGCAGGCCTGTCTGCAGGGCCAGAGTGGGGCCGACATGGATAAGCGGGTGGTGAGTGGTCCCTGGGAGGACCTGGGCTGGAGGAGGTTTCTGTCCAGTGCAGGGCGGGGGGTCAGGGCTGGGGTATCCCTTGCCTGTGTAACCTCTGGCACCTAGGTCACAGAGACTGCTCTGTCCCACGGCCCCTGGGTACCTCACTCCTGAAAGCCATAGCTTCCCCATCCTTTCTTGACCCGCTTCCCTCTGCTCCTGAGGGATTGGCATTCATGCTGGATTTTTTTTTTTTTTTTTTTTTTTTTTGGTACCGGGGATTGAACTCAGGGGTACTTGAGCACTGAGCCACATCCCCAGCCCTATGTTGTGTTTTATGTAGAGACAGGGTCTCACTGAGTTCCTTAGTGCCTCACTGTTGCTGAGGCTGGCTTTGAACTCATGATCTTCCAGTCTCAGCCTCCCAAAGTGCTGGGATTACAGGTGTGCCCGCTGTGCCTGGCCCAGACATCTTTTTTTGATCAATCACTGCCACTCTGCTGCTAAGATATGATAATGCTTGTTTCATTGAATGCTGAAGCAGCTCTAGCAGGAGATGCTATTTTACAAACGAGGAAAACAAGCTTAAAATCCCTCACCCAAGATCACACAACTAGCATGGGACAGAAGTCAGGTCTGACCCCTGGTCTCTGATCCCAAAGCTAGGTGCTCTCTGTCACTCCAGGTGGGAGCGTGTGGAACATGTTTTGGAGTCGGTCAACAATTCAGTGTGGTCAGAACATGGGGGTGGCAAGAGGGTGCCATGAGGGGTTTGAGCTCAGTGCTCAGAGGTGGCCAGGTCTGCCAACTATTATGCCCTAGAGCAGGGGAAAGAGTCCCACTCCAAGACCAGCTCCTCCTTCTTTTCCCCCTCTAACTGTGTGACCTTGGGTAAGTTCCCTACCCTATCTGTGCAGTAGTTTACTAGTCTGTAATGGGATTTGGTCATTCCTTCCTGCCCAATCAGGTGACTTCTAGAAGGGAAGGAAAGGGGACCTCAGATGGGGCATTCTCTACATGGTTGTAGGGAGACATCACCCCCTCCATCCCTGTCTCAGTTTCTACTATTGCCTGTGACTGGGTCCCCAGTCCTCTCCTGGGTCCCCCTCCCTGCCTGGGGCTTGCCTGTGGGTGCTCAGGCAGGTGCACTTGTGCTCACAGCCCACCCCACCTTCCCTGCAGAAGAAGCTTCCCCTCATGGCCCTGTCCACCACCATGGCGGAGAGCTTCAAGGAGCTGGACCCTGATTCCAGCATGGGGTGAGCAGATGGGACCCAGCCCTCATCTGAGGATACTGGACAGTGATCCTGGGTTGGGAGGTTGTCCAGGTCAGCAAGGGCATCCACACCAAAAGATGACCAGGCTGGGGACAGGATCCTGTTTGGTGAGGGTAGCTAGGCCTGAGACAGCCTGGAGGAGCGGTAGGAGGGGCAGGGAGTGATGGGGAGGGGGCCCACCAAGTGCTTCCAGATGGGGGTGAGGGGCTGTGGGAACCTGGCCCACTGGTGCTGTGTCCACAGGAAGGCCTTGGAGATGAGCTGTGCCATCCAGAACCAGCTGGCCCGCATCCTGGCTGAGTTTGAGATGACTCTGGAGAGGGATGTCCTGCAGCCACTCAGCAGGCTGAGTGAGGTGACCCTGTCCCCTGTGTCAGGCCCCACCTTCCCCAGCTTCTAGCTCCCTCCCTCAGCCCACCGAATCTTCCCCATGCCTGCCTCCAGGAGGAGCTGCCAGCCATCCTTAAGCACAAGAAAAGCTTGCAGAAGCTGGTCTCAGACTGGAACACCCTCAAGAGCAGGTAGGAGCCTGGACCCGGGTCAGGCCACAGCTTTGAGGCCCTGCCACACTAGCAGACTGCAGGGTGCACTGGGTACAGTGTGTGCTTGTGCCCATGGCTGGTCCATGGGAACACGTGTGGGGAGGGTACATGTGAGGCTGTGCACGTGCTGGTGACAGCCAGTGTCACGGGTGACCCCCAGAGTCTAGTATACCTTCAATCTCCAAGATCCCAGGATGGCAGGAGGGCCCCATCCTGCTTCCTGGAGTGGTTGTAAGCACTACACCTAACACCAGGGGTCGCCCCAGAGCACCCTGACCCTGGCCAGGATGAGGCCTGAGATTTGTGTCTGCAAATCCTAGAATGCTGTGTGGTGGGTCAGGTATATGGAGGGGACCCTTGGCCCTGGACATGCCATGGGGCCAGTGACCACCCCACCTTGGGATCATCCCCAGGCTCAGCCAGGCAGCCAAGAACTCAGGCAGCAGTCAAGGCCTGGGCGGCCCAGGCAGCTACAGCCACACCACCACAGCCAACAAGGTGGAGACGCTGAAGGAGGAGGAGGAGGAGCTGAAGAGGAAAGTGGAACAGTGCAAGGTGAGGGCACCTGGCCGGGGGGCTGGCAGCGTGGGCGGTGTCTCCATTCACAGATCAGAGAGGTGACATGACTTCCCCAAGGCTGCACAGCTAGGAAGTAGCAGAGCTGGGCTTTGAATCCAGCAGTTGGGCGCAGAATCTGTGCTTGGCCATCACCTCGTGGGCTCTTCTGTCCGCGTCCGTGCACAACGCTGGGAGGCAGGGCTCAGTGTGTTTGCTGAACGAATGAGGACAGGATGATTGCCCCCGGCCTCACCTAGCATAAGCCCTCCCCTCTCTGTCCCAAGGATGAGTACTTGGCTGATCTGTACCACTTTGCCACCAAGGAGGACTCATATGCCAACTACTTCATTCACGTGAGTCCAAGGCCTGGCTTCCACCAAATGCCCCTCAGAGGATGGAGGAAGGGCCTGGGCCTGCAAGATGGTGGGGGACCTGCTTGGTGGATCTTTGTCAGCTTCCCTCCCTTCCCTCGGGGTTGTCTCTCTGTCCCCACAGCTCCTGGAGATTCAGGCCGATTACCATCGCAGGTCACTGACTTCACTGGACACAGCCCTGGCTGAGCTGAGGGACAACCACAGTCAAGCAGGTGGGGACATGGGTGGCCAACACCACACCCCCAACTGTGCCCTGCTCAGAGCCAGTTAAGAAACTTGTACCTCATCCTGAAGGGCAATAGGGAGCCATGGTTGAGTTTGGAGCAGGGATGGTTTGAGTTAGGTTTGTGTGGACAGATTGCTCGAGCCACTGTGAGCCTGGAGACCTTCTAGAAGCCAGAGGGAGGAGAGGGGGCCTGGCCTAGGCAGAGGCAGTGGCCACTTTAAGAAGTATCACGGGTGTTTTCAGATGTGTGTGTGGAGTAGGCTGGAGGTGGTGCCACCTTGAGGATACTGGGGGTGCCTGTCTGCCCTGGCCTGATAGCCCAGGAGTGGGAGGACCCTGGGCCTCTGATCTGTTTCATCCCTGCAGACACCTCCCCTTCGATGACAGCCGCCCCCTTCTCCAGGGTGTATGGGGTGTCACTGGCAAGCCACCTGCAAGAGCTGGGCCGGGACATTGCCCTGCCGATCGAGGCCTGTGTCCTGATGCTGCTGTCCGAGGGCATGCAGGAAGAGGTGGGGCCACTGGGCAGGTGGGGAAGCAGCATTGGGACCATTAGGCAGCCCTGTCCTGGTGCCTGTGATTCCCCTGCTAGAGCACGGGTCCCCAGGGAAGGCCCAGCTTCCTGCCGAACCGACACTCCCTCCACATGATGCTCTGTGTAGTGATCCCAGCAGCCCTGGAGGGAGACCTCCTGGCTCCATTTGGCAAGGGGGAGATGGAGGCAAAGAGGTCAATCTGCCCAGAGTCACATGAGGAGGTCGCATTGCCTCCGAGGGCTCCACAGTGCCATCCATCACTGTCACATGCTGCCCTATAGCTGTCCCCTGCACCTAAGCATTATTAGTACCTTGGCCCATTCCTAAGAATAGACTCTTTATATATATATATATATTTTTTTAGTTGTAGATGGACACAATATCTTTATTTATTTATTTTTATGCGGTGCTGAGGCTCGAACCCAGTGCCTCATGCATGCGAGGCAAGCGCTCTGCCACTGAGCCACCACCTCAGCCCAAGAATAGACTCTTAAGGGGGAAAATACCCAGAAATAAAAGGCAGGCTCTCAGCCAGTGCTGGTCCCCCTCTCCCTCCTGCTCCTCATCCACCGCGATTCCCAGCTCTCCTCTGGGTTCTCAACCTGGTCTTTTGCTCAGAATTGTAGGGTTTGACAGAAAGGTTCATAGACACTTGGTGTGCACCCTGCCCACCAACCAGTAGGGACATCGTGGCCAGTGAGGACCCACAGCCTGCCCCAGGCTACACGGAGGCCAGGGCCTCCCAGCTGGGGCGCTCCCTCTCCTGCACCCTCACCCACCCACTCTTCACCCCAGGGCCTCTTTCGTCTGGCCGCTGGGGCCTCAGTGCTGAAGCGTCTCAAGCAGACAATGGCCTCGGACCCCTGCGCCCTGGAGGAGTTCAGCTCGGACCCCCACGCCGTGGCAGGTGCCTGATGGAGGGAGCCCTGGGCAGGAGTGGGGACATGGGGACAGAGCACAGCTACCTGAAATAATGCCATAACAGTGTGGTTTTAAGACCTGCTCTTCACCAAAGACACTGGGGCTCCTGTTTGTGATGATCTCCCTGAAGTGCATTTTCCCAGGAACAAGATCACTAAACATTTTGCCAAAAGGGTCTGTGGCCCAGAGAAACTCAGACCTGGACATGTTGGTGTGAACATGGCTGGAAGACCCTCCCCCACTGAGAGAGCTGGGTACTGGGGGTGCAGGGAGGCCATTTGGGGGCTGCCTGTGAAGTCACCCTGCTCCTGCCAGGTGCCCTCAAGTCCTATCTTCGGGAGCTGCCGGAGCCCCTGATGACCTTTGACCTCTACGATGATTGGATGAAGGCAGCCAGGTGAGGACCTGGGATGGCAAGGAGGAGGCTACAGAGGCAGCCCAGGGCCAGCTCACTGGTTGCTCTCCCTCCTCAGCCTGAAGGAGCCTGCGGCCCGGCTGGAGGCCCTCCGAGAAGCGTGCTGTCGCCTGCCCTGCGAGAACCTCAGCAACCTCAGGTGAGCCCTGCCACCACTGCCTCAGCACCCCCTCCTGTGGAAATAAACAAATCCTTACACCCTTGAAGCCACGCCCCTGCCACTGCTGGCCCTGGACAGGAAACTTGGGTGTCCACACCTGGTCATTAAATCCCTACCTCAAGGGCAGCTGAGAGGATTCTCATCCTAACTCTTACCAACACATAGTCGGTATTCCAGAGTGGCCCAGCTAAACTATTTAAAGTTTAAAATTAACCAGGCACAGTGGTGCATGCCTGTAATCCCAGCGGCTCAGGAGGCTGAGACAGGAGGATCACAGGTTCAAAGCCAGCCTCAGCAACTTAGCGAGGCCCTAAGCAACTCAGTGAGACCCTGTCTCCAAATAAAAAATAAAGAGGGCTAGGGAGGTGGCTCTGTGGTCAAGCACCCCCCACCCGGGGTCAACCCCCCAGTATTATAAAACAAGACAACGTGAAACCCTGTAAAGGCCTCCTGTGTGGTGTCTTTCTGTTTCCCTGGGCTGGGAAACTCTCAGGTCTTTGGGGCATCGGTGAGTGTTCATGGCCCAAGATGCTCTGCCTGGCCCAAGCCAATCTCCTACCCCAGGTACCTGATGAAGTTCCTGGCACGGCTGGCCAAGGAGCAGGAAGTAAACAAGATGACACCCAGCAACATCGCCATTGTCCTGGGGCCCAACTTGCTGTGGCCACCAGATAAAGAAGGGTAAGGGCTGCAGGTGGGGAGCAGGAGGGAGGCAGTCCCCACCCCAGCCATCTGCTGTTTATCTTTCTGGGCCTCAGTTTCCTCATCTGTGGAGTGGGTTGAGCAGCTCCTATTCACAAGGCTGCTGTGAGAAGCAGCCTGAAGGGACTAGGGACCCCACAGAGCTTTGGAGACAGGCCTTGTGGGTACTGGTGGTGATGGGTGCTTGGCAGCCTAGAGCTGGGGCCGTGAGTCCAGAGCTCTGGTTCTCTGTCCACCCCGACCGTCCAGATGGGCCTCGGGAAGTTACTCCCTGGATCTTCACTTCCTCATCTGTCAGCTGGGGAGAAATTCTACAAACTTCGAAGGTTTTTGTTTTGGGAATTAGATGAGATCACGAATGAGGAAACGTTTTATAAACTGTAAAGTGCTGATAGTAGAAGAATGGTCATTACTTACAGGGCCACAGAGGGCACAGGATTTCATCCCATGTGCTGAAATTGATTGCATGGACCCAAGACTTGTGGGGAAAGGGCTCCTGATCGACTAGTGCTGTCTGTCATGGGTGAAGGACAGGGAAGTGATCCATGTGCTTTCAACTGATGGTCTCTGAGCTTTTTGAGAACTGGGACTCAATGTGATTAATCCTTGTGTCCCCAGTGCCCAGCACAGGGCCAGAATTTGGGTCACTGAAATGATACCTAGTGGGTAACCCTCTTCATCTCCCGATTTATGCCAGGGACCAGGCCCAGCTGGACGCAGCCTCCGTGTCTTCCATCCAGGTGGTGGGCGTGGTCGAGGCGCTGATCCAGAACGCAGACACTCTCTTCCCCGGAGGTGAAGTGCTGCCCTCCTGAATGCTTCACGGTCACCCCGCCTCCCAGCTCCAGGCCCCACTAGTCCCAGCCTCGGTCCCTAGTAGCCCCAGGAGCTCACCAGGAGGCTCCTCCACTCTGAGCCTCAGTCTCTTCTGGGCAATGGGGGTGATCCTATCGACCTCTTGGGACCGTCCCCAAGCTCACGTGGGGCAGGAGGGTGAAGCACAGCCCAGATCTTTGAGGGAAGGGGAGAGTGGCCCTGACCCTGAGAGGCCAGCGGTGACCCTGAACTGGAGACCCGCTCCTTCCGTCTCCAGATATCAACTTCAACGTGTCAGGCCTCTTCTCAGCCCTCGCACCCCAGGACAAGGTCAGCGACAGGCCTGCCTCTGAGGGGCTGCCACCTGTTGCCGTGCCCACCCCAGCTGCCACCCTGGCCCCAGCCCCAGCTTCAGTGGCCCCCAAGGAAAGGTGAGGACGGATGAGCCCTCTGGTGGCCCCGCAGATATCAGCTGAGGATTTTCTAAACCCAAGAGGATTTAGAAAATGGAATTATTAGTATTTTCAGCCCAAAGCCTGGTCTCCCAGTTTGGAGTGGGGGGTGGAGACTCAGAGGTGATAGTCCCTCGGCCTCACATGTGGTCCCTTGCTCCTGGTATGGCTGTTTACTGAGCACCTACTGTGTGCCAGGCACTGCTTCAGGGCCCTGGGGATTTACGAAACTGGGAGGTGACTTCTTTGGAATTGGCTAACACCCGTTAGTCTTCCCCCTGCTCCTTTAACTCTGGAAGAGCTTTCTGTAACCAGCAGGTGTCATTCAGCATCCCACAGACTGCCTGGGCCACACCATAAATGTCCTCACATGAGCCAAACAAACGCTGCCCTTAGAGCTCATATTCTGGGCCACAAGGTCACATGGCAGGCAGGGGCTCAGAGGCCACAAACCCTGGCGAGTGCCAGAAGCATCTTCTCAAGGGGCCCCGTCCTGGGGACAGATCCCCAGCACAGCCACAAGGTGATGGGAGTGAGTCCCGGGGACGCAAACTCTGCCTGACACCTGGGAGTCTCTCCAGGATCTGGGAGATAGGCAAGCTTGACCTGCTGCTTTCCTTCCTGTGACAGGACAGAGTCCGAAGCACCACCCAGACCAGCCTCTCCCAAGGTCAACAGAAGCCCCCCAGAGACAGCTGCCCCAGCAGAGGACACGGCTCGGAGGAGTGAGTTACCTGAGGGTGTAGGCAGAGAGAAGGGGACAGGGTGGGCAGCCCCGGTCCAGCCCATCTCTTCAGACCACAGGGGCCGGGAACAGAGGTGCTTAGAAGCCCACGTTTGCCATCTGGGCAGTCCAGGGTCAAATTCCAGTTCTGTGCCGTTAGGTAGGTGACATCACCTGCCTGGGCCACAGCCTCATCTTCTGTGAGGTGGCACAGTGACTGCACCTACCCTGGAAGGCTGTGTGGGAAGTGCGGGGCTCAGGCACACAGGAAATACTCAGAGGTTAGCCAGCATGAGCAGGGGGGTCACAGAAGCCCGGAGGTCACAGAGGGCACAGGGGCAGGGCTGGGGAGAAGAGAGGGGTGGGAAGGCCTCTGAGGCCCTCTGGTGCATACCTGTGCTCTTGGCCCAGGATGGCCTGGTGAACAGGTCAGAGGTTGAGGTGAGGAGTCCTTGCCAAGCATTTCACACCTGGGAAGCCCTCTCAGCCCAGGGTTCTGGAGTTTTCCACCCAGGTATACTCTAGAACTGAGAGGCACCAGAGCAGTGGCAGGAGCTGTCAGGCCATGCAGGGACCTTCCTGGAGAAGGCGGAAGGTGTTTGCTTAAAGTGGGCAAGAGAGTCACCCCGGGCCCCCCAAGGCAGTGGAGCCGAGGTCAGAGTCCCGACCTGGCTCCAGCCAGCCCTCGGCAACTTTGGGGTCAGAGCTGTGCTGGGAGGATCTGAGAGCCGGGGCTTCGGAGAGGGGGAAACGAGACTCAAGTGTCCCAGGGACAGGCGGTGCACGTTGATTCAATACGTGTTGCTGGACTTGTCCCTGTACCGGACCAGCAGGCTGATAAGGTGGCCGCGCTGAGGTTAGTTCTAGTGAGGGGCCAGCAAGGAGCAGGAAAGATAAGATGGTCAAGGTGATTTCAGAGGACAAGTCCTGTGAAGAGAGAAACCTGGACCGTGTGTTAAGAGTAACGGGGTGGGACACAGGCTGCTCCTCTAACCAGGTGGCAGTGCAGGGCCTGGAGGGATGAAGTGCTTGACAGTGACCCAGAGGGTGGGGCCAGCTGAGAAGTCCCCAGCCGAGGGACGGGGAATACAAATTCCCGAGGGGGACAGTCATGTGGCCACCTAACCTCATCCCCTCTCCTTCCTCTGCAGCCAAGCGCCCAGCGCCAGCCAGACCCACCATGCCACCTCCACAGCTCTCTGGCAGCCGCTCCTCCCCACCAGCCCCACCTCTGTCCCCTGGCTCCAGCAGCCCTGTGACACCCCGAGCTCTGCCTCGCCGTCTGGTGGGTAGCAGCCTCCGGGCCCCCACTGTGCCACCCCCGTTGCCCCCTGTTCCCCCTCAGCCAGCCCGGCGCCAGAGCCGGCGTTCACCAGCCTCTCCCAGCCTGGCTTCCCCGGGGCCAGCCTCCCCTGACCCAGTCTCCATGAGCCTGCCTGCACAGGCAGACCTGGGAGCAACCAGAGAGGACAGAGGGGTTTCTGAGGCTGCAGCTGGGGTCTCCACTCCCCCAGCTGTGCCCCCTCAGCCCCGGCCCAGGGGCCTAGCCTCGGAGACGGACTGAGCAGGCAGCTCCTCCCTGGCTAGCCTCTGTGTCCCCTCCCTCCACCTTGACCTCCCAGGATAGCCTTGCCCCTCCCAAGGGGTGGGGGCCTCCAGCCTTCCCCTGTAAGTGCCTCCGTGCCCACTAGGTCGCCCCCATGGCCAGGAGGGCTCAGGACAGTCCTCCACAAAATTGCCTTTTCCTTGTCCAGCCTGGACCTGCCCCCCCCCCCCACTCTCTGGCAGGGTCCCAGGGAAGCCACCTGAAGGAAGGACAGGCTTGCCTGCTCCTACAAGACTTATTTTTCTCTTGCCAATATATTTTTTATAAGGCTGGTCAATAAATTATTTTGGATAAAACTGGAGCAGCTGCCCTCATGATAGTTTTTATTTTCTGTCCTCAAAATAAAGAAACCATTTTCATAAAGGTGAAGAATGACACATCCTTTGCCTCCTTTCTTTCTTCCAGTCTAAAGTGGTAGCAGCCAACATGAGAGCTTCCTCCGAAGCTGCACACGGTCCTTCTCCGCACATGGTTCCATTTAGTCTCCCAGGGTAGTAAATGCCACGAGCTCCTGCAGGTGAGAAGGCCCAGGTAGGATAGGAGTGACGGTGAAGGTCACACAGCAAGGCATGGGCCTGGGACAAGGAATGAGGTCTGATTCTGAAGCCCAGGTTGGTTCCTCACAGCTGGGCAGTTCATTCGACTTCCTGGTAGCCCTGATTCCTCATCTGAGAGTCTTAATCTCACCACAGTGGTGGTGTTCTGAGGATCAGTGGAGACACTCCTGTAAGCACTACCCTTGTGCATAGACAGACATTCCTCGTAGCACTGGCTGCTGCTACTGCTATTTCCCCATCTAGGGCAGGAGAAGGCAGGCAGGGCTCCCCAAGAGCAGGAATGGATCCATTCACAACCTTCCCCAAGGCTGCTGTGCACCAGGACCTGAGCTAGCTCCCCAAGTCAAGCCTGCACCCAGGAGCTTAAGTGTCATGGCACGGGAAGCCTATATTAGTTACCTAGGGGGGCCACCTAACAGACCCTGATGTGTGTACAGGGAGGGGTTGGTCAAGGAAGACTTCCTGGAGGAGGCCATATCTAAGGAGGGTCCTTCAGGAGCTAGCCAGGTGAGAAAGTTGAAGGAAAGAGGAAAAACATTCCAGGCAAAGAAGCTGACTGTGCAAAAGTCACCAGCAAAAGGCCCAGGGCATTGGGGAAAGGAAAGGGGGGTGGGGGAGAAGAAGAAAGTGGTTAAGCCTTCAGTGGACATGGTGGCCCACACCCATAATCCCAGCTACTCAGGAAGCTAAGACAGGAGGATCACAAATTCGAGGCCAGAAAATGAGATCGTAATTAGAATAAGATATAGTCCATGTATGTATAATATGTCAAAATATACTGCTATGTGTATCTAAAAAGAACAAATTTTTTAAAAGAAAAAAAAGTTTGAGGCCAGCTGTTCAGTGATTGAGCACCCTCAGCAATTTAGCGAGATCCTGTCTCAAAATTTAAAAAATGCACTCAGGGTGTAGCTCAGTGGAAAGGCGCTCCCCTAGGTTCATTCCCCAGTACCAAAAAATAAACATAAAAAGTCATCGAACTGCTTGGCACGGTGGCTCATACCTGTAATCCCCACTACAGAGAGGCTGAGCCAGGATGGCAAACTCCAGGCCAGCCTTAGCAACTTAGTGAGAACTTGTCTCAAAATAAAATTTTAGGGCTGGGGCTGTAGCTCAGTGGTAAAGCGCTGGCCTAGCATGCATGAGGCGCTGGGTTGGATCCTCAGCACCACATATAAATAATAAATGAATAAAATAAAGATCCATCAACAACTAAAAAAAATTTTTAAAAATAAAATAAAATAAAATTTAAAAAGGAGCTGAGCGTGCGCACGAGTCCCTGGGGTTCACTCCTAAACCGCCCGCTCGGCCAAAAAAAAAAAAAAAGCATCGAACTTACATTTAAGATCCTAAGCATCTTATCGTAAGTGAATTACACCTAAAAAAAAAAGTTTCCCAGGGGACTCTACAGCACAGCCAGCGTGGAGAACCACTGGCCTAAACCAAGGACCCTCGCGCCTAAAACACCATGTGCTTCTTGTCCCAATACTTTTCTC
Organism: Geosciurus inauris; assembly: GCA_004024805.1. NCBI lineage: Eukaryota > Metazoa > Chordata > Mammalia > Rodentia > Sciuridae > Geosciurus > Geosciurus inauris. The sequence continues at coordinate 20,542 of PVHX01009264.1, read as the reverse complement.
AGGATTTTGCTCAGAACTGGACAGTAAACGGTCCACAGGGCAATGAGATTTGATCCATAAACCTCTTCTAGCATCTGTTTTCCTCCTAGCAACCAGCTCTCCTAAGCTTGTGATTGGCTGGCGACAGCGAGGCGATTCGCTCCCGGTTTTCTCTTCATAGCTCCTTATTAGTTAAAAAGAGCATCAGTCTCTCAGCCTCCCACCCCTTTAAGGGGCTAGTGGGAGATGAAACTTATCCTCGATTGGCCCAGCAGAACAAGGGGGCGGGACTAAGAACCATGCCGGTTCTTCATTGGTCCTCTCTCGGTGGCGGCAGCAGTGCCGCCCCTTTCTCCAAGTTCCGTACGATCCCGGCCTCGCTCCTCTCGAAGACTCTTGCTCCTATTGGCCGCGGGCCAGCCCATGGTCCCGCCCCTAGCCCTTCTGGCGCACCGATTGGCCTGCACGTCGGGCGAGCGCGCCGTGCCCGCGGAGGGAGAGCGGCACGGCTGTGCGGGAAGCCAGCCGGTTGCATGGCGCGCTGCGAGCGGCTACGCGGCGCGGTCCTGCGCGACGTGCTGGGCCGGGCTCAGGGAGTCCTGTTCGACTGCGACGGGGTGCTGTGGAATGGCGACCGCGCCGTGCCGGGCGCCCCGGAACTGGTGGAGCGGCTGACGCGGGCCGGCAAGGCGGCGCTGTTCGTGAGCAACAACAGCCGGCGCGCGCGGCCCGAGCTGGCCCTCCGCTTCGCGCGCCTGGGATTCGGAGGGCTCCGCACTGAGCAGCTCTTCAGCTCCGCGCTGTGTGCCGCGCGCCTGCTGCGCCAGCGCCTGCCCGGGCCGCCAGACGCGCAGGGCGTCGTGTTCGTGCTCGGAGGCGAGGGCCTGCGCGCCGAGTTGCGCGCCGCGGGGCTGCGCCTGGCTGGGGACCCCAGCGACGACCCGGGCGTGGGGGGCGGTGCGGCCACGCGCGTGCGCGCTGTGCTCGTGGGCTACGACGAGCACTTCTCCTTCGCCAAGCTGAGCGAGGCGTGCGCGCACCTGCGCGACCCTGACTGCCTCCTCGTGGCCACTGACCGCGACCCTTGGCATCCGCTTAGCGACGGCAGCCGGACCCCGGGTGAGCGCTGAGCTGGCAGGGAAACGGGTGGAGGGGTGGCCTGTGCCTTTTCCACCCCTGGGGGGCGGGTGCAGGTGGCCAACAGGAGAGATGCGAAGGAAGCGCCACGCAGCAAGAGCCCAGGGTGCTTTTGTGTCCGCACCTGGTAATTCCTGCCTGAGTGGGCATTGGTGGGGTTCTTGTTTGATGATAAGCCCAGGGGGTTGCAGGCGGAATCCAGGTCTCCTGGACTTCCGGAACTAGCCTCTTGGGCTCCTGTCATTCTTGCGCCATCCACCATGAGTGTGGGTTTGGAGAAGCCTGGAAGGATTGTCCCTCCACAGGAGACTGGGACAGCATTCTCGGAGGCAGGATGAGGCAGGTGTGTGGACAGCAGGCAGGTGGAGTTTGACCTGACCTCCAGTTCCATTTGTACGCTGTGTGATGGTTTTGGGTTACATAACCTCCACTGCCCGGGTGCAGAATGGAACCGCTCACCACGGCCAGTTACACCTGAGGGGGCAGTGATGAGAGGGAGTGCCTGGCACGTAGTAATTGCTCAGATGGTGTGTGTTGTAGCCCGATTTCTCCCACGTGTGGGGAGTTTCATGAAGCACTTTGACGTCTGTGTTCATTTGGTTTCCAAATTATTCTGGAAGGGAGTACAGTCCCCCCCCCCCCTTTTTTGTACCTAGGATTGAACCCAGGGTTGCTTAACCGCTGAGCCACATCCTCAGCCCTTTTTTGTATTTTATTTAGAGACAGGGTCTTGCCGAGTTGCTTAGAGCCTTGCTAAATTGCTGAGGCTGGCTTTGAACTCGAGATCCTCCTGCCTCAACCTCCCAAGCTGCTGGGATTACAGGTGTGCGCCACCGCACCCAGCTTATCCCACTTCTTAATTAAACTGAAGGGAAGAGAGGTCCAAGGCAGAGCCAGAACAGGCCCAAGACTATAGACTCCCTCTTGAAAAGTGAGCTGCCCCAGAGGACACAGTGAGTTGGTGAAAGAGCCGGGGAACCTGAACTTGGCTCTAGTGATACACCCCATCCGGAGCAGTCTCCGCTGCTGTCTTCTTGGGTGCTTCACCCTGTAGGGAAGGCAGGCGCAGGCAGAAGCTCCTTGGTCACAGAGTTCAGGTTGCACAAGAGCAGGAGGCAGTGGAAGCCAGAGGGCTGTGATGAATGTGTGTGGACAGGTTACCACCCCAGTCGGGCAGGGAGCAGGGACAGATCTCTGTCACTCCCTCTCTGTGGGCTCCTTCCCCAGGCAGTCCTTGATACCATATTCTGGGGAGTAGAGTGGGTAGTGAATGAGGTGAGGGCTGCCCTGGATAGTCGTGGGCTGGGTGGAGGGCCTCCTGCTGAGAGCATCCTGGAAGGCTTCCTGGAGGAGGCATGTTACAGGGCAGGGTGACAGTGAGCAAGGAGACATAGTGTTATGCTGAGGTAGCAGGCAGGGAATCTCTAGACCTGGGCCTCTTCTGGCTCTGCCTTGGACTTCCTTGCCCATTAGCCTCAGCTTCCCCATGAATCCGCGGGAAGGGCTGTAGTCAGCGCTCACAGCTGCTGAGCTCCCGCCTGCCATCAGCCATGCTTGGAGATGCTTTTCCCTGGAGTCCCCAAAGCTCAAGTTAAGGCTCTGGAGTGAGAGTTTCCCCAGGGCTCAGGAAGGGTGGTGTGGGGTGCTGGGGCGAGGCGCCCTGCCCACACCTATCTCCAGACCGCTGCTTGCTCCCAGACCCCATGGTCTTGGTACCCATGAGGCTGTGACCATTCCCTGCTGGTCACTCCTGCCGCCTCCAGGGGGAGGCAGAGGCTCAACAAATACAGCACTGTGGTCCTGTGTGCACAGCTGCCTGGTGCCCTTGGAAACCACTGTTCAAAGTGTAAGAATGTTAACAAAGGCCCCTGGTGAGCATCAGGTCTGAAATAACGCTGACCCCGCCCCGTGGGCCTCCTAGATCGTGCATTTACCTTGTTGCCACACGGCAGCCATTTGAACGGCGAATGGCAGTGTCCACTGGCAGGAGTGTCAGCAGCCGTGCAGCAGCCAGGGCTGCAGGTGATTGGCGGACACCGGAGCCCAGGCAGGTGGGTCCGTGGGCTCCCCTGCTGCGTGCTTTGCCCCAAGGAAGGACTTCTGTTGTGTGGGCTGCTCTGCCCCATGTCTGGCATCTGGTTGGGCCTCAGTAAATATTAGCCAAATGAATGAAGTGGGATGTGGGGCCCACGGGTGACCACTTCATCTTGGCAAAGGAAGGCGCCCCTGGCCGCTGTGGCCACCCTTGACCTGAGAACACCAGTCTTCGGAGTGACTCAGTGGAGTCCTTCCCATCCTGGAAGGAACGCTAGCCAGGGGGACCAGTGGCTCTTCTTTCCCATCCTGTTCTTACGAAAACAAGCAGGCTGGGGTGTATCTTGGTGGTAGAGCAGCGTTGAACCTGGGAGAGTTCAAACCCAGCACCAAAACCCCAAAATGAGGGGCTGGGAATGTAGCTCAGCGGTAGAGCGCTTGCCTCGCATGCGTGAGGCCCTGGGTTCGATCCTCAGCACAACGTACACAGCAGTAAAATAAAGACGTGTCCATCTACAGCTAAAAACAAAAACAAAAAAACCCCAAAACGAACAAACTAGAAAACAAGCAGCGTGTTCTGGGGCAGGTACCAGGGAGAAGCTTGCACGGTGCTGCCCAGCCTTGTTCCACCTCTGCCCTGGTCCTGTGGTACTGGGGAGGTTCCTGCCTGAGGGCTGCAGGCATAAGGACTCTTGCTGTCCCCACCCATTCTTCCTTTCTGTGCCTTTGCCTCCACTAAGTGGAGCGTTACTGGCTGTGGGAAGGGCGAGAGGCGGCCCGGGTGGTTTGGGTCGGGAGCTTGATCTACACCGCTCACTGCTTGGGGTGAGCTCTCACACGTGGGTGGTTTGGATCTGCTGCAGGAGGCCCCTGATCTTGGAGCTGGGAAGATCCAATGGCATCTATATCGTCACAAATGTAAATGACCGGAGCCGGGATTGTGGCTCAGTGGTAGAGCGCTTGCCTCGCATGCGTGAGGCACTGGGTTCGATCCTCAGCACCACGTAAAAATAAATAAAATAAAGATATTGTGTCCATCTACAACTAAAAAAAATATTTTAAAAAAAATGTAAATGACCCAGAGCACAGGTAAACTGGTCCTGTGAGCTGGGCGCAGTGGCACAAGTACGTCGCACCACTGGGAGTTTGAAGCAGGAGGAGCACAAGTCCAGGGCTAGCCTGAGCAATTCAGCAAGACCCTGTCTCAAAATTTAAAAATTAAGGGCTGGGGAGTAGATCACTGGTAGAGTGCCCCCGGGTTCAATCTTCGGCGCTTCGCCCACCCCCCAAAAAAAGATACAATAATTAGGAAATGATGGGTTTGAGAATCTATTATCTTTGGTTTCCTTCATTTTTTTGTTCTTTGTTTTGTTTGTTTTTACAAAGCCAGGAGCTCTGCCACTGAGCTGCATCCCCAGTCCTCCTTATTTTTAAGATAAGGTCTCACTAAATTGCCCAGGCTGGCCTCAAACTTGGTGGTCCTCCTGCCTTAGCCTCCCAAGCAGCTGGGATGACAGGTGTGCCACTGTGCCCAGCTAGTAGTTGACTTTTTGTTTTTGTTTTTGTTTTGTACCAGGGATTGAACTCAGGGCCACTTAACCACTGAGCCACATCCCCAGCCCTGTTTTGTATTTTATTTAGAGACAGAGTTGTTTAGGGCTTTGCTAAGTTGCTGAGGCTGGCTTTTTTTTTTTTTTTTTTTTTTTTTTTTTTTTTTTTTTTTTTTTTTTTTTTTTTGGTACTGGTGATTGAACTCGGGGGTACTTGACCACTGAGCCATATCCCCAGTCCTGTTTTGTGTTTTATGTAGAGACAAAGTCTCACTGAGTTGCTTAGCGACTCGCCTTTACTGAGGCTGGCTTTGAACTCGCAATTCTCCTGTCTCAGCCTCCCTAAGTGTTGGGATTACAGGCTTGTGCCACCGCACCTGGCTAATATCTTTATTTTGTTTGTTTATTTTTATGTGGTGCTGAGGATTGAACCCAGTGCCTCACATGTGTGAGGCAAGTGCTCCGCCACTGAGCCATAACCCCAACCCCTGAGGCTGACTTTGAATCGCGATCCTCCTACTTCAGCCTCCCGAGCTGCTGGGATTACAAGTGTATGCCATCGTGCCTGGCAGTATTTGACTTTTAGTTGTAGCTTCTTTTAACAACTAGCTCACAAAATTCCCCATGAAATGAAACAGTCCACCCTCCCAAGCCAGCCCAGCCAAAGACTGGATGAGACCACTGATTGCTAAGCGTTTTGCTGCCCCTTAGGAAGCCATGGGGCCCTGGGTAAGTTCCTTAATGTCCCTGAGCCTCAGCTTTCCCGTCTGTGACACAGGCTGCATAGGCCACCAGCACAGCCTCTCACAGTTCAGAAAGTGCTTGGTGAACGGGGGTCCTCGTTGTGGTCACCTAGTCAGGACGTTAGTGTGAGGGCAAAATAATACCCTGGCACGAGGACAAGCCTGAGGGACAGGCACAGGGGACTCATTGTGCGGGCAAGCTGGTCCTGGTCTGGGAGGTAGCACTGTCCAGGACCCTAACAGTCCACCTCTTGTGGGCCTCTTGGGCTGGTTCCGGAGTTTTGCTGGTGGTGGTCACTGTAGCGCAGACGGCCCCAAGCAGGTAGCTTTTTGTATCCAGTGGCGTTCTCTCCTGTTCGCCTCACTATCCTTGTAGCTTTTTGTATCCAGTGGCGTTCTCTGATCGCCCTCCTCCTCAGGCTGGCAGGAGGGGCAGAAGTGCGAACACTTTTGTCCCCCACTGCATTCCAGGCAGGCCGTGCCAGTGTCCAGCGCCAGGAGCGCGTCTTGAGCAGTGACCACAAGCGCTGTTGGTGAAGTGCTCTTCCTTTTCCAAAGCCCCAGCCCCTGTGGTGCCCACAGCATCCCTTTGGAGGAAGGTATTACTTGGTTTCCTATTTTGCAGCAAGTCCCTGGAAACTCAGGTTGGGTAGCTTGCCTCAGGGCACACAGCTGCCAGGGTGAAATAGTGAACTTGAGGCAGGACTGACTGAATCAGCCCTGTTTACATGAAGTGGCTCCTTGAGCCTTTACAGTACCCATGGGAGACGAGAGTGTCATTAATATCCTCTTTAAAGCTAGGGAAACTGAGGCACGGGGAGGTTAACTAGCCTGCCCAGGAAGTGGTGGAGCGGTCAGAGCGTGGGCCTCTGGTTGTGGGGTGTGTGCAATCCCCAGACACCTGGAAGCCTCTGACAGCTGTGCACAGCCTTACCCTGGGCCACGCTGCCTCCCAGGATTCTGGCTCCAGGGCCTGATGCTGCCCCTGCCGCCTCCAGTTCTGCTGACTGCTGCCCCTTCTCTCCACAGGCACCGGGAGCCTGGCGGCAGCAGTGGAAACAGCCTCAGGGCGCGAGGCCCTAGTGGTGGGCAAACCCAGCCCCTACATGTTCGAGTGCATCACTGAGCAGTTCAGTGTGGACCCTGCCCGCATGCTCATGGTGGGTGACCGCCTGGAGACCGACGTCCTCTTCGGCCACCGCTGCGGCATGACCACCGTGCTCACGCTCACCGGCGTCTCCCATCTGGAGGAGGCCCAGGCCTACCTGGCGGCCGGCCAGCATGACCTGGTGCCCCATTACTACGTGGAGAGCATCGCGGACTTGATGGAGGGGCTGGAGGACTGAGCACCAGCCGCAGCCCCGTCCTCCCCTCTGACCCTGTAGGTGGAGGCCAGGGGCAGGAGTCTCCTTGAGCCCACAGCCCCCTTCCCTGGCCTCTGCACTGGTGGGCTGGGACCCAGGGAGGGTTCGCAGGCCTCCGCCCTCTCCCAGCAGTGGCCGGGCACTCTGCTGTTCCAGAAGCCACCCCGCAGCTGGAAGGTTCCCCTGGCCCAATCCAGCCAGGTGACCCTGTTTCCTGCCCTGTCTCCCCCTCCTGGAAACATGGGCACTGATGCTGGCTGAAGGTTCCCTGCCCTTTCTCCCTCCCTGGGGCCTCTGGATCCTTGCCTGTCCCGGCAGTTCCTCCGCTTGGTTCCCGACCAATCGGAGGTCTCAGTGACCACACCCCTCGTCCTGAGTGGACCTGTCTGAAGCCAGGTGAGCGTGGTTCACTAGGGCTGGGTCCTGAGTGGACCACATAAGAGCCAAGGAGCAGTGACCCTGCATGTCCTGGAGCCTAGGTGTGCCAATCAGAAGGCTAAGTGACAGTGATCCGAGGTCCTGGGCAGACCGATCAGGACACCAAGTAATAATGACCCACTGGTCTCTCAGGTCTCAAATAGAATGACCCGAAAGCCCTAGAGACAGTGGCCTTTTGACAATCTGGGTCCAACTGGACCAGCCAGGGGTTCAGAGTCAGTAAATAAGGGGCCAAGTTTGAGGACCCCCTCCCCAAAGACTGTGACCAAGAACATCACCCCTACCTGATCCTGGTACCTGTCCAGTGTTGAGGTGGCCTCAGCTTGGACGGGCTTCTTTGCTCCCTTTGTGGTCGGTGTTTGCTGTGCCACCTCTACCCACCCCCGTTATTTATTTATTTATTACTGTGTGCCAGTGACAGTGGGGGTGGGGCTGGGCCTTCCCCATCACCTCACCCTGGTTGTAACCAGTCCTCCCGTCCTTAATAAAGTCCAGTGGGAGTGTGCATGCGTGCTGCGCCTGGCCCAGGAGGGAGGAGGCGCCTTGTGCCTGCCTTCCTGGAGCTGGCCCACCTGTACCTTGCCACAGGAAGCATCCCCTCCAGCTCCAGTGTTCTCTCATGCACTAGTACCCTCACTTTTTCACTTTATACATTAGTGATTAGTGAGTCTTGTTTTTTTTGGTGGTGCCAGGCATAGCGCCCAGGCCTCGCCCAGGCAGGCACTCTGCCAGGGAACCCTGCCTGCCGAGTCTGTGCAGCAGTTTCTTTCAGCCCTTTGGAAACCCAACAAGTTTCTATTACTCATCCCATTTCAGTTTAGGAAGCTGAGGATGGAGTAGGAAGTTGACGTACTGGAGGGCAGGAGGGCGTGTGGCTGGACTGTGATTTGCACTTGGCCTGACTGCAAGACGCTGCAGCCCCCTCTTTGGAGAAACAGGACAGGAAGGTACAGGATGAGGTTCCCACCCCAGGGAGCCCAAGTGAGGCTCTGGCAGGAGGTGTCATGCCTGATGCTGCTGGTCCCAAGCACCTCCAGCCAGGTGTGGTGTGGCCGCTACTGCACCCCAGGGCCCACTTAGGGCCAGTACAGGATCGCTCCAGGTCACTCACTGGCCACTTGGGCTCTCCAGAACTCCTTCCTGCTCAGCTTCAGTGTCTGCTTTGTCTGCAGAGCCAGGGGTGGGACTTGGCCGGGGAAATCCTCCCCAGCCACGATTCTTCTGGGGAGAAGGAGGCCTTGGCAGAGCCCTGTGGGATCACACAGTTGTAGACTGTCAGGTCCTCAAGGAGGCTTGCGCCAAACTCTGGCTCAGTGCAGCTAGGGTACCCTCCAGGCATATCCTCACAGTTCTACCTTTCAGGCAGCACCCAGTATCCCAGGGCAGATTCTCATTGGACTGGGCTTGTCACTGGGGATGGGACACAGCTATCCACCGCCTGGATCATGGGCCTCTCCTCTAGCAAGGGAGTCCTGCCTCCTTGGCCCCAACCAGAACCTGATACCCATTCCCTGCTTTTTTTTTTTTTTTTTTTTTAATATTTTCTAGTTGTAGTTGTTGGACTTATTTTTATGTGTTGCTGAGGATCGAACCCAACGCCTCACATGCTAGGCAAGCGCTCTGCCACTGAACCACATCCCCAACCCCCATTCCCTACCTGCTTTGCCAACAGCATCCTGGTGGCCCTGGGGTTGTACCTGGAGGCATCCTCATCCCAGCATGGAAGGAGATTAGTTTGAAGCTTGAGTTGAAACAGTCATGTTACTTGATCCTCCTGGTCTTGATCATCTTAGGTGTGCCACAGGCACAGAACCAATGTAAGGGATCTGCTGGGAACTTCTGGGAAGGTTTACCTCGTTTTTAAAGGACATGGTGAAGGGGTGCACTCCTCAGCTTCAGAGGTGGTGCTGGAAGCTGCTGTAGCCCCTCTGTTCATGATTCTGCTGCAGGTGGCAGGGCAGAAAGGTTGGAAGAACTTAGGGGGTGTTTCCCCCAAACCTTATTCTGTTTATTTAGTTGAGACAGGACCGCAGTATGTTGCCCAGGCTGGCTTCCAACTCCTGGGCTCAAGACATCCCCCTGCCTCAGCCCTCCTAGTGCTGGACTCTGCAGGCTTGTGCCACTGTGCCTGCGCCACCCTCCTTGAGCTCAGAAGTTTTAAACCAACAGAAAAGTGAAAGAATGATACCAGCACCTCCAAGTCTTTCACCAAGTTTCACCAGTCATTCATATTTGCCCAGTTTGCCTAAGAGCTTTCTATATATTTACATTTTTGATTGAATCATCTGAAAGCCCATTACAGATGTTAACAGGGGTTCACAGGGTTCACTCCCCAGTCCTTCAGCTGGTACCCGCTAAGGGCAAGGACTGGCCACACAGCTACAACCCATGATCACTCAAGGACCAGATCTCTGATGATTTCCCTGAACCACTAAAGCCTGCCACAAAACCTCCACAGCCACAGGCTTAAGAGAACACTTTCCTTGATTTTTGAAGTGATTCCACTTGAGTTTTCTGTTACCTGCAGATATAAACCTCCTGGTACACACGCATCAGACACACCAGAGAAAACACTAAAAGAAGCCACATTAAGATATATTTTATATTTTTCAAGACATAATATTTGTATCTTGCTGCAATATAGCTTTAAATGTACTTTTATACTTTTGTTTTAGACATCTATTGGGATCAAATTCAGGACTGACTGACCTCTAGAAATACTTGGAAACACTTTCAAAGTAAGAAAAACCCAACCTACAAAGTTGTTTTCAAATGACATATTTATGACCAACCAAGCTAATATTCCATTGAGTTTGAGCACAGTAAATGTGTTAATTTCAGTTTTAAGGTTTTAGTATTTTGGAGCTAATAGATATTTTTCCCTTTGGGTCTCAAATATTTTCTGAGCTCTTAAAAAGGCTTGGCTTCCTGTGAGTCTGTAACTTCAAAACAAAACGAATTAAAAGAGGCTCAGACCTGAGCCCTGGAGGGTCAGGCCAATTAAGAAAAAGGTCTGGGCCCCACTCAGGAGTGACAGTTCCCCAGAGGAAGATGGGGTCTGTGATCACAAGGGAGACAGACGCCAGGTGGGAGGCAAAGGGCCAGGAACTCGCTGGAGGCAAGGATACTGAGCAGGCAGAAAACCTCAGGGGGGTGAAAAGGGAGGTCAGGGGGAGGGGCTCGTGCTGCAGCAAGAACCTGTTGGAAGAGGGCCTGAGGGCAGGACACCCCTCACTCTACCCTCCTGCCCTTCATGGAGCAGGAGGGAAAGGGTGTGTGCATGGCCAGGTACCCAGGACCACGGCCTTCTTTCTTTGGCTCAGCTCCTTGCGTGGGCTTGGTCAAGGGACCACCCTCTCTAGATGGTTTCTGCATCATGAAACTGCCTCACAAAATAGGGGAACAGACACTTGGCATGATGGTGCACGCTCGTAACCCAGGCAACTAGGAAAGCTAAGGCAAAAGGACCACAGTTCGAGGCCAACCTCAGCAACTTAGAGCCTTCCTGTCTCAAAAAACAAAATATAGCTGAGCGCAGTGGCGCACACCTGTAATCCCAGCAGCTCAGGAGGCTCAGGCAGGAGGATGGCGAGTTCAAAGCCAGCCTCAGCAACTTAGACCCTAAACAATTCAGTGAGACCCTGTCTCTAAATATAAAAAGGGCTGGGCATGTGGTTCAATGATTAAGTGCTCAGGTTCAATTCCTGGTACCAAAAATAAATAAATAAACAAAATATAGTGCCTCTGGGATCAACCCCTAGTACTAGAAGAGAAGTAGGAAGCAGGTCCGGCCGATCTCCAGGGTCCCTCCTATTCCCATATCTAGGACTCTGGAGCTGGTGGGGCAGCCAGCTTAGCTGGGAGAGTGGATGGTGCCTCTGTGGCTTCCAGCCCTCTCCAGCCAATGCCAGCTGGAGGAAGCACAGCCTCCACCCGGGCAGGGTGGGAGAGGGAGGCCTGGAAGGGCTGCGCTGGCCCAGATTCCACCTGGACAAGTGGAATTCATTTCTCATGGCAGCAGCCAAAGGCCAGACGCAAGGATGGGGGTTCCAGAGCACTCCCAGCTGCTCCTGCAGGATGGCCAGTGGAGCAGACAATCCCTGGGGCGGAAGCCTGGCCTTGGGGGCCACAGAAGGGAGGAAAACATCCTTCCACATCACGCCTATAGTGCTCCAAGCAGCTGGGAATAGAGTCATTCCCACATTCCAGGCCTGGAGACCGATTCAGAGAAGCCAAAGACCTGCAGCCAGGCCATCTCCGCATGCAAACCAGCCTCTCTCAGGATTCTGACTGTGGCTTCCTTCTCCTACCAAAGTTTCACCCAGTGGCAGCCACCAAGTAGGGGGTGACATGGTGAAAGGAGATAGGGCCTGAAAGCAAGGCCCCAGCACAGGGCAAATAAGGGGGGCACTTGTCCCCCAGGAAAACCATAGGCACTGTTACAGAGGACTCTGGAATCTGGAACAACTCCCTATCCCAGCCTAAGTAAGAGGGGACTGTCACCAAACGGGTCTGAAGAGGTCCCCTGTTTTTGTAATACTAGCAATCGAACCCAGGGGTGCTTTACCACTGAGCTGTATCACGGCCCTTTATGTGTTTTAGACAGAGTCTGGTCTCTTAACTTGGGATCCTCCTGCCTCAGCCTCCCTAGTTGAGATTGCAGGCGTGCACCACTGTGCCTGGCTCCAGGCAGGCTCTCGACTGACACCCCTGAAAAGACATGTCCAGGCACGTGCAAGCAAGGCACAAGCAAAGAGTGATTAAAGGGGGGCTGGGATTGTGGCTCAGTGGTAGAGCGCTTGCCTTGCATGTGTGAGGCACTGGGTTCGATCCTCAGCACCGCATATAAATAAATGAATGAATAAAGGTCCATCAACAACTAAAAAAATTTTTTAAAAAAGTGATTAAAGGAAGCAAAGCAAGGCAGGCACCCCGAAGGCAGGGGGAGGACACCGAGTGGAGCTCTCTGACTATGCATAGGGTTTTCCTGGGAGGAAAAATACAAGTTTCCAGCAAGCTTCTGTGAAAAGCAAATCCTCTGTCGATCCTTTAATGTTTAATGTTTGGGGCTCAGTGTTTCTTCCCAGTTGAACAGTCCAGCCTAAGTCAGTCGTGGGCACACTGTGTAGGTCTCTGAGTCTGGTGACATTTGAATTGACTATGCTTTTGTTCTAGTTGATCTGGTACACACACACACTGGAGATTTGGTTTTTCTTTGTTTGTAAGTTTGCTTTTTTGGGGGGCCGTAACTGGGGTTTGAACCCAGAGGTGCTTAACTACTGAGCCACATCCCTAGCCTGTTTTAAATATAGATATACACATATATATGTGTACATATATATACATATATAAATATATGTGGCTGGGAGCTAGGCGCGGTGGCTCACGCTTGTAATCCCAGCACTTTGGGAGGCTGAGACAGGAGGATGGCGAGTTCAAAGCCAACCTCAGTAACTAAGCCACTAAGCAACTCAGTGATACCCTGTCTCTACATAAAACACAAAATAGGGCTGGGGATGTGGCTCTGTGGTCGAGTGCCCCTGAGTTCAATCCCTGGTACCAAAAAAAAAAAAAAAAAAAACCAGCCTCAGCAACAGCAAGGCACTAAGCAACTCAGTGAGTCCCTGTCTCTAAATAAAACACAAAAATAGGGCTGGAGAAGTGGCTTAGTGGTCGAGTGCCCCTGAGTTCAATCCCAGGTACCAATAAATAAATAAATATATGGGGCTGAGATTGTGGCTCAGTGGTAGAGCACTTGCCTGGCATGTGTAAGGCACAGGGTCAATCCTCAGCACCACATAAAAATAACTTAAACAAAGGTATTGTGTCCTTCTACAACTAAAAATATAAAAAAATAAATATATTTAAATATATATAAAAATATATTTTAGAGACAGTCAATAAGTTGCTTAGGGCCTCACCAAGTTGCTGAGGCTGGCTTTGAACTCATGAACCTCCTGCCTCAACCTCCTGAGCCACTGGGATTATAGGCATGTGCCATTGCGCCTTGCAAGGGTCTGGCTATATTTAAGGAAAAAATCCTGTAGGGTCTCAGGAGGAATTTTGAGTAAGTGACTCCATGAAGTGTGTCCCTCTAAGACACCTGCTGTGGAGGTGCTTAAAAGATCCTGAAGGGGCCTGGGATTGTAGCTCAGCGGTAGAGCGCTTGCCTCGCATGCGTGGGGCCCTGGGTTCAATCCTCAGCACCACATACAAAGCAATAAAATAAAGACATTGTGTCCATCTACAACTAAAAAAATATTTAAAAAAAAAAAAAAAAAAAAAAGATCCTGAAGGGGCCCCCTCCATTCAGGAAGGAGCTGGTCCAGTGAGGAATTTTTCTTAGGACCTGAAAAACTTCGAGTGAAAATCAAGTTTTTAAATCTGCAAGTGAAAGTTTTCGTGATTTGTCCTTAGGGGGCTGTCGCTACACAAGTTTGATTAGAAAGAGGTCCTGGAGGTTTGAGGAAGGCAGAAGGTTGAGCTCCAATATCCAAAAAGCTGTTGATATCTTTTTTTTTTTTTTTTTTTTTTTTGTGGTACTGGGGATTGAACTCAGGACTCGACCACTGAGCCACATCCCCAGCCCTATTTTGTGTTTTATGTAGAGACAGGGTCTCACTGAGTTGCTTAGCGCCTCGCCATTGCTGAGGCTGGCTTTGAACTTGCGATTCTCCTGTCTCAGCCTCCCTAAGTGCTGGGATTACAG